>OX451741.1:47210992-47505652 GCA_948472305.1 Vicia faba
GTCCAATCCGATTTCCCCAGGAAAGATGGAGTCCATATCCCCAAGCAGTAAGCTTATCCCCAGTAAATTCTGGAAGCTTATCCCCTCACGAGAGCACGAACGCGTCGCCCGGCTTTATTTAAAGAGTTATTTCCTTAACAGGATATAACTGGGTTATCCTCAGCCAAAAGCCACGGAAAGATCGCCGTCGACGAAGTCTCTTACCCCCAGCGAAGTCTATCAACACTTCCAGCACAGCAAGGATATCCTCAGCAGATTATTATCAACAATTCAGCAAAGCATCTCTTCCCACAGAGTATTGCTTCCCAGCATGGTCGCTAGAGTATCTTTTCTCCCTGCAGAATCTTCCATTTGCCAAGTTTATTCCGCAACGGAGTCATCTTCTCCTACCGGTATTCTTGCAGTTATCATCCCCAGCGGAAGCAAAATTTATTCTTCAACATCAGCCCAGGATACGACTTCCCGGCACCCGTCAAGGATTCACTTTCCTAGACAAAAACATACATAAAACATCACGTACATCATTATAGCATGCATAGACACATCATATCATGCAAATCTCATTTATGGTGAGAACATCATTGCTTGGTCCATATCATGCATTGCATATGACTGACCTTTACCTTTCAGGAAAGATTCAGTTAAATTCTCAAACATATTTCAAGGCCTTCTCTAGTCCAGCTAAATCGACTCCCAACAGATTTTTCTGATGAAGACTCAGTAGAAGTTATCCCAGATGGTTCCCTCTCCGACGGTGAGTGAGGCGATCATTCCTTTTTCTATGGTTCCCTCTCCGACGGCGAGTGAGGTGGTAAGTCCTTTTCAGATGTTTCCCTCTCCGACGGTGAGTGAGGTGATAGTCTCCTATGGTTCCCTCTCCGACGGCGAGTGAGGTGGTAAGTCCTTTTCAGATGTTTCCCTCTCCGACGGTGAGTGTGAGGTGATAGTCTCCTATGGTTCCCTCTCCGACGGTGAGTAAGGTGGTAAGTCCTTTTCATATGTTTCCCTCTCCGACGGTGAGTGAGGTGATAGTCTCCTATGGTTCCCTCTCCGACGGTGAGTGAGGTGGTAAGTCCTTTTCAGATGTTTCCCTCTCCGACGGTGAGTGTGAGGTGATAGTCTCCTATGGTTCCCTCTCCGACGGTGAGTGAGGTGGTAATTCCTTTTCAGATGTTTCCCTCTCCGACGGTGAGTGTGAGGTAATAGTCTCCTATGGTTCCCTCTCCGACGGTGAGTGAGGTGGTAAGTCCTTTTCAGATGTTTCCCTCTCCGACGGTGAGTGTGAGGTGATAGTCTCCTATGGTTCCCTCTCCGACGGTGAGTGAGGTGATAAGTCCTTTTCAGATGTTTCCCTCTCCGACGGTGAGTGAGGTGATAGTCTCCTATGGTTCCCTCTCCGACGGCGAGTGAGGTGGTAAGTCCTTTTCAGATGTTTCCCTCTCCGACGGTGAATGTGAGGTGATAGTCTCTTATGGTTCCCTCTCCGACGATGTGTGAGGTGACAATTCCTTTTCCTATGATTCCCTCTCCGACGGCGAGTGAGGTGACTCCCTTTCAGATTATAATAGCCTATGGTTCTCGTTCCGATATTGCAAAGATGGTGATTCCCGCCAAGATTTTTCTCAACGAGCGTTGTTGAAGCTAAAGTCATCCAAGGTTCTCTTACCATTCATGCTAAGGCAGTAATCATCTCTGGTTCATTCATCAGCGTTTGAAGCTCCAGACTCAGCTCCTGTAACCAGTCAGGACACATCTATACCAAGCATCCAAAATCAGCTCCTGCAACGTGTCAGGTACTCATTTTTCTGTTTTGCAGGTATGCAGGTTCTCGCTAAGGAATCTCCTACGCGATCAACATCCAGATGGCATCTATAAGCCCACCATCCTATCCAAGCGACTTCTAAATGGCATCTATAAGCCCATTCCCATCGCACTGCTACTATGTGAGCGCAAATTTCTGGGCACTCTAGTGTCCAATCATCTTTTACCCTCGGATTACGAAAGGCACGTCTGCCAATCTGCACCCTCAGGTCTAAGAAGATTGAACAGGGGCAACTGTTGTACCCCAAAATTTGCCCTCCCATATTCTTCAAGAAATTGCCAAGCCAAGTCACAAAATTCCCCAAGGGTTACACAGCTCAACAGTCTCCCATACAGTCAAAACTAGGGTTTGTGTTCTGATCAAAGAAATGAAGTTTTCAAGGACCCAATCAAATCTCATATGCTTACAAATATGGTCAAGTATCCTCATATCAAGTTTCAAGGCATTCAGCTCAAAATTGCACAGTCAAAACCCTAAATTGCACTACAGTCAACTGTAGGGGCAAAATGGTCATTTGACAGTCAAAAGTTCAAATTTTTGGTCAACATATCATTTTGAAGCCATAAACATCATTTGATCAATGCTTGATCATGATTCTCAAAATTTGGCTCAGAAATCATCAAAGATGCAAAAGTTACTATATTTGGACAGTTGAAAAAGTCAACTGAAATTGACCAGGGCATAACTTTCACATGGATTATCAGAAAAATTCCATCCAAAGCTCATTTTGAATAGAAAGACATTTCCTACAACTCATCTTCATATTCCAAGTCCAAGAAATGCTCTCACAAAAAGTTATCAATTTCAACATTATAGGTCATTTTCAAAAGTCAACAAAAAGGGACTTTAAGTCAAAGGCCATAACTTGAGATTGGTAAATCAAAATGACATGGGACCAAAGGCATTGGTTAGATGACTCAAAGTCCTTTCCAAAATGTCCAAGAACATGTGAAAAGCTTAAAAATTGAGCAAGTTATGCCTTGTGGAAGTTGGGAAATTTTTGGATATTTTGAAAAGTCAACAATGGTTCAAATGACCTAAATTTGCTAATGGGCCCATTTTTCTTCCATGATTCATCATTCTAAGCATATGCACGACCACTTGGCCCAAAGGGAAGTATTTTCTCATTTTTTATTTATTTATTTGAATTATTATTTATATTAATTCATTTAAATTATTTAAATACATGAAAAATATCTAAATTGCCTTAACCAATCTTTTTATGCATGTTTGATACTCAATATTTCGTGTAAATACAAATGGGGAAAGATTTGGAGCTGATTGGCATGATTGAACAAAAATGCACATGGAAAAGATTCAAAAAGATCTTGGAAAATCAATTATCAAAAATCATTATGGCAAGAGATTTGATGGAGTTTTGTTGACCTAAAAGCTTCACTACATATGCCTGAATCAAAACCTAATTGCACTACACCCTAAGCTGCGCAGAAAAAGACTTTGCAAACTTGAAAATTTTCCATAAAACTCAAATACTGAATTCAACCTTAGAGGGCGATTCAAGGCACAAAAGCTTTTCCAATAGCTTCCTCCAGTCTTCCTGATCATATTGCAATCATAAACTTCCACTCAAACGCCAAGAATCGGTATCAGGAACCTCAACTGTATCAAACAAATTGCATAATCATACATTCTATTATATGCGTTATTTGTGAATTTTGTTTATTGATTCTTGTTCATATTGAAGTTTTAAAGCTAACCAGCACCTTTAATTGTATTTTTATTGACCATACGAGATTATACCATGATTGAATGTTAGGGTTTCCTGAGCTTCAAATTAGGGATTCTTAATAGAGGAAAAATTGGACATCCCCAGTACCACCATTGCAATCAACGCATCTGGACGAAGAGATCTTGACCTTCGCGATCAATTTATATACACCCTAGCGCTAGTCGCTATTTTCTTGAAGCTAGCCTAAGACCATGCGTTCAAAACCGTTTCCATAGGCTTTTGTTTCAGGAAAAAATAAAAACAATGAAGAAGACGATGTGTTGTCCATCAACGATAGGCTGGTTTTAAATTTCGCGCGTTTAACCACTAATGCGTTTGTTTTTTCTTTTTGTTATTTGTTTGTTATTAATATATCAAAGGTGTTCAACAGCTCAGCTGGCAGGCGTTGGTAGCGTTCACATCCAAGACCTGGGTTCGAGTCCCAGGTCTGAACAAATTCAATATTATTTTGCTATAATAATTCCCATGCAGTTTCAGTGCTATGGTTCACCATACGCCACCATCATCCAGACGTCCACGTGCCCCCTGAAGATTAAACCAATGGCATGGATCTGAAGAACACGTACACTCCAGTCAACGCATCACATGCTTGCACAAAAGTCAATGGATTTCATGCTTAATTGGGCCAGATTTGCTAAGTCCACACCTCCATGTTGGGACAGAAAACCCCCCTGGTTTGCTTCTCTATATGTTTTTATTTTTATTTTTCAATTATGATTTTATTTTTGCTTTATTGTTTTAATCAAATTAATTAATTCTTCTTTTTTACAAAATACAAAAACATCATAAAAATCAGAAAAGGCAAAAAAAATATAATATTTATTTATTTTAATTATTTTTATAAATAAATGCATGTAAATAAACTTAGTTTTAATTAGGTTGTAATTTTAATCCTTTTAATAACTAAAATCCAAAAATATGTAGAAATAGGTGTAATTAATTTTGATTTCTTTTAATTTCCTTTTTTTTACAATAATAATATTTATTTATTTATTTTCATAATTAAAAAATGCATGTAAATTAACTTAGGTTTAAATTAGTTAAAAATTTCAATATTTTCTTAATAACTAAAAAATAATTAGAATTAGGGTTTAACATTTTATTTTAATTTTAATTAATCTTCTTTTTTTCTTTTAAATCTTAAAAACATAAAAACACCAAAAAACATTCCTTTTTAATTTTTAATTTTTTATTCCTCATCTAATTAATTAAATTCATTAACTTTAATTTTTTGCAAAAGGGTCCAACGCCCGCATTCGTAATTTATTTAATTCGCACATTTATTTTATTTCGCTTAATTCATTATGTATCTCTCCCAAAACATTGTAACTTAAACTTCTCGTACTTTTATTTCTTTCGCTTTATTTATTTTCCGTCAAAATCGGGTCCGGTTTAATTTTGGCGATGTGGACCCGCGCCATTTGTAATAGTTTAGATTTATTTTCCCGCAAATTTTAACTGTTAACAAAAAGCATGAAAGAATGTATGGACTTAAAATAAAATCAAGCGTAGATCACAACAAACATGACAAGACAAATACAAATGAAAACGACACACAATTCGCACACATCACCCCTAGGGTACGCCTCACTGTTGCCTTTCGAAAGGTGATCGTCGAGTAGAGGACGTCTTAGTAAGTCCTCATGATCCGGGAACCTGGCATGAGGGTAGCTTCTAAGGTGTCTTCCCATTGCTCCGGTGATCACCATGTCCCGAACCTCGAATTGACCCGAACACCTCCAACGGTGGTGCTACCTACCTCTCAATGGTGGGATGGCACTACTTTAAAGGACATCTACACAGACGAATTCCTTAGGGTAGGTAGGTTCTCAAGGATACTTGCTCTAATTTCAAAAACAAACAAAAAGACCTTTTCACACCAACACATTTTCAAAAGCTTTCAAAGCAAACTTTTCAAACACTCTGACGTACGAGTCGAACTGAAATTTTTCAAAGAAACTTTTTTAAAACCCACAATTGAAAAGCAAGCAAACATTTTTGAAAACACATTGAGCAAGTATCTAAGAGCCCATGGATAACCATGGATAGAAAGGGTGCTAATACCTTCCTTTTCTATAACCTACCTCCCGAACCGAGAGCAATCTCTTTAAGGAATTTTTCTGTGCTTTTGTCCTTTCCAATTGGAGAAAATAAAAGACGGTGGCGACTCTTGCTTCCGCGACATTTCGCGAACCAGCGTTAAACAGTCAGTTCCAGATCCACCGATCACACCATCCTATTATCAAACATCTAACAGTTATATTTTGCGTAAAAATAAATTGCGGAGTTTAAATTACAAGGCGTCGGGTATTTACATCGCCAAAGACAAACCCTTTAAAGATAAATAAAAGCGATAAAAATTAAATAAAGATCCTATTAACTATTACAAACTGGGAGCAAGTACGTTATTGGATAAAAATAAATAAATCGCGTGCAGGAAATTAAATCGAGCGCAATTAGGGTTTTGACCCTTTTTTGTTAAAGAAAAGATTTTTTGTTATTTTTATTTTAAGAAAGAAATTAACCTAAATTAATTACTAAGTTAGTAAATTAATTAATTAAATGAAAAAAAATTTATTTTTGGGTTTTTGGTATTTTGAGAAATAAAAATTAATTGAATTAGTAAAAACCTAATTAAGTCTAATTTAATTTTAATTATTTGCAAAAAAAATAGTTTAAAATTATTCTAATTAATACCTAAATTAATTTAATTAGTATTTATTAGTAAAATAAAATTTGATTTAATAAAGAAAATATTTTTGTATTTTTTTATTTTAAAGAAAAGAATTTTAATTGGTTAGTAATTAAATAGAAAATAATAAAACAATTAAATAACCAAATAAAAATAAATGAGAAGAAAGGGGTTTGGGCCTGATTTTGGAGTGCTAATAGCAATTCTGAGGCCCAATTGTATTGGCCCTTCGTTGACTTTGCAGATCCAGTGTGCATGTGTTGACTTGGCTCCATGTAGACCTTCAACGCTTGACCATCAGATTTGACCTTTGGCCATCTGGCCATTGGATGCTTGATGGTGTATGGTATGCTGCGGGTCCTCATGCGCATTGGAATACCTGAAGAAACAAAATATCAAAGAAAGTGGGGGACCTGGGATTCGAACCCAGGTCCTGTAGGATATTGGATGTACACGCTCACCACTGGGCTGCTTGGCTTTGTTTGTTAGTAATATATAAAACAATGATAATAAAACAAAACAATGATTTTTGGTCAGAACAAAAAAATATGCGCGCGTGATTTGAATGGGCCAACGATGGCGTGACACACATCATCTTCAACCTCATGTCCGTGGCTAAAACATTTCAGACCTATACCAACGGACAGAAGTCCGTAGCTATAAACCAAGCATCTCTAAAATCCTATAGGCGCCATGGAAATGCATTCTGAATCCATGGTTGAGTTCGTCTCGACCAGCTAGTCACAACCATAGACATTATTATGGCCAATTGTACCTGAAAATAAAATCCCCCAAAACAAGGACGCAACCCTAGCAATGGCAGATCTTCATATTGGTCATATAAATGAAATTGGTTAATGTCAAAAGCTTGCAAATGGCATGGTGATTACAAATATGCAATTATTTCATTGTAACAATGCATAATTTCTGAGATACGAAACCAAGTAAATGAGGGAATCGCGTGACACTTACAGTGCTTTGTGGTGTGTGAGAACGCTTTCTTTTGATCCAAATTGCTTGTGTGAACACCCAGGAAGAGATTGGGATAGGTCTTGGCTTCTGAAAACACCTCTAGCTGTCAATTCGATTCCAAGCTTTTTGGTGCTTTTTTTCAATTTCTGTTCTGCCTCTTCTTGCAGCCTCCAACCCTTATTTCGATCTCTTTGGCCTCCTTATGTATTGCATAGTGTGTTAGGATAAGAATTATGGCTTGAATCTTCTCCCATCAATGCTTTGGGATTTGATTTGATTCAATCTTTACAACTTTCCAAATTTATCAAAAATCAATCTTTTTGCACATGATATTGTATGATCCGAGTTTGATGATGATAATGGTGATAATTAAGACTTGAAACAACCAAAAAAATCTTAGGTAATCAAAGTTTGGATTTTATATGATTTAATTTGATTAAAAATGAATAAATTTAAATAAAAATCAAATTAAATAATAAAAATAAAATAAGGGCTCGTGGCTGAAGCTAGGTCACGTGGGCAACTATGCAAGTTCAAATCAAGTGGAAAAGAATGGGCCCATTTGACAAAATTTGAAGTTTTGGGGATAGTTGACTTTTGGCAATTTTGCAAAAATGTCCAACTTTAACAATGCATAACTTCTTCAATTTTGAACTTTTGGAAGCGTTCTTGGTATTTTTAGAAAGCTTGAGATGTCCTCTAACCAACACTTTTGGTATCATCTCATTTTTATATTCCATGCTCAAGTTATAAGCTTTGGAAAAAAAGGTGTTTTTGTTGACTTTCAAAAATGACCTATAATGTCCAAATTTGTAACTTCTTGTGAGTGTATTTTCTGATCTTGGGATATGAATATGGATTGTAGTAAATTGCATCCTCTTCAAAATGAGATTTGGATGGGTCATTTCTCATAAAGTATGCGAAAGTTATGCTTGGTCAAAGTTGAGTTGACTTTTCCTACAAAACCCTAATTTAGCAACTTTTGAATCTTGATGAATTTTGAGCAATCCTTGATGAATCATGATCAACCCTTGATCAAATGATGAAATATCCTTCAAACTGAGAATGTTGACAAAAAATCTTGGAGTTTGACTGTTTATAGGTCACAGTTGACTTTTGCCCTAGCTCAGTCGATTTTTGGACCCTTTGAGTAATTGAATGAGCAAACTTCCTCTGCAAGGCTTGAAACTTGACATGGATGATCTTGAGAACATATTAGGACATTAGGGATAACTTGAGGTCATTTGGATTCAAAGATCTTGATGAAACACAAAACCCTAATTTGGGGTTGACTGCCTTATGAGGTAACTTGTATGTCCAACTCTTGAGCAAACTTGAGCCACTTGGAGACTTTTCTTGCAATGTCTTGAGAAATATGAGAGGGAAAATTTTGGGATACAACAATAGTCCCTCGATGATGCTATCAAAAGTTTTCCTAAAACAAAATAATCTTGGTCCCTCAAAATGCTAAAGATACTTGGCAACATTGCTATCATGGTCATACGATGACCCACGCCTGTCCCGTTTGACATCCAAAGATAGGGTTGTTTAACAAAGCAATGGTAAATCAAAAATTTCAAAGGAATAAAAATGAATAGGAAAGACATTTGAGTAGGTTAGATAGTTCTTAGTTACTTGCTCTCTTCCAAACAATCCTTGCTATTTTCAAAACAATCACACACACATTTTCAAAATATTTCCGAACAACTTTCAAAACATTGAAACATTTTTCAAAAGACAAACATCTTTGTATACATTCTTACGAACGAGAATCATTACAAAGATTGCCTAAACTAATGGCCTCTTTTCAAAATACTCTCAAAACCACACAAAGCACCATTTCAAACAATTTCAAAAGCAAAGCAAGTGATCTAAGCAAGTAACTAAGAGCCCATGGAAAACCATGGATGAAAAGGGTGCTAGCACCTTTCCTTTTCACAATCTACCCCCCGAACCCAAGAAAACATCTCAAAGGTCTTTCTTGTGCTTTTTTACCTTTCCTTTTGGATAAAATAAAAGCCGGTGGCGACTCTTGCTAAACCGTGACATTTGCAACGAAACGCAAAACCTCAAGTCAGTTCTCCCACCGTATCACAGAAATGGCGACTCTGCTGGGGATTAATTCTAAAAGTGGGGTTACCTTAGGGTTTAGATCACCTTTATTTGCTTACATTTGTTTGCCTTGTTTGCTTTACACTTTGTTTCTATTGTTTGGGTTTGAATCCTCTACCCGGATTTGGGAAACATTCATAGGTAAATCATCATGGACATCATGAAGCATCATATGCATCCACTAACCATTTCAAGGATTTTGGAAATTCATCTTTGTTCCTGTTTTGTAGGTTATGGATTCACTTCGCAGGAAAACTATCCAAGTCAACCTTGTAATAATTTCTCCACAACTCAAGGAGCTAGCTTCAAGGATTCCTGAGAATTCTCCATTCACCAAGAGGCATGGTCGTCTTCTTAACTTAGTCGCTTCCAACACAGAGGAAGACATGATGAAAGTTCTTTTCCAGTTCTTTGACCCTTTGCATCACTGCTTCACATTTCCTGACTACTAGCCTGTGCCTACTTTGGAAGAATTCTCTCAACTCTTGAGGATTCCTATTCTCAATCAACTACCCTTCAACGGTATGGAAAGATATCCTAAGCCAGAAGAGATTACTCAAGCCCTGCACTTGCACTCATCTGATGTCACAACCCATTGGGAAAATAGAAGTGGTGTCAAAGGCTTCTTGGCAAAGTTCTTGTTTGAGAAGGCCCAAAGCTGTTGGAACTCCTTGGACTTATAAGCTTTTGAGGAGATTATAGTTCTTATCATATATGGGATGGTCTTGTTCCCTAATCCTGACCAATTCATAGATGTGAGTACTGTCAAAATCTTCATGTCTCGCAACCCGGTGCCTACTTTTCTTAGGGATATCTTACACTCTTTTCACACTCGTACAATGAGGAAAAGAGGTGTTCTCATGTGTTGCACTCCTCTCCTGGAAAGATGGTTTATTTCTCATCTTCCCCAATCAGTCTTGAAGGATGAGCAAGGTTTGAGGTGGTCACAACGATTGATGACTCTTGCACATTCAAATATTAATTGGTGTTCTCGATCCAAAGAGAATGTTATCATTGTCGACCGTTGTGGGGAATTCCATAATATCCCTATACTTGGTATTAGGGGAGGCATCACCTACAACCCCTGCTTGGCTCTGAGACAATTTGGTTATGCCCGAAGGGATGGCCCACATGATATGTTGGTTAAAGGTTTGGTTTTCGACTTCGACAACGACAATCAAGGACTTCGACAAAGGTTCATCCGAGCTTGGAGGATGCCAAACAAGGTAGATAGTAAGACCTTGGGACACAGGAATTCCATCCCTCTTGAGCCCTACCTCAAGTGGGTACGAACCCGCACCCAAAGTCTTATGATGCCTTACCCCTTCATTCTCCTAATGATTATAGAGCATGTTAAGGAAGGAGAGGTTCCATACACCCTCCTACATCCTAACATGCCAACATCACTCGAAGATCTGCAAAGGAGTTGGATACAGCTCAAGGGAGAACGTGATACTTTTGAAGCCCAATTCTACGCTAGTGAGAAGAAGGTTTTAGAACTCACTCGGTTACTTCACGAAGAGCAGACACTCTACCCCTACATTGCACCAAAGAGGATGCGCAACGTCTTTTTATCTTAGAATTTTTGTACTATTTTGCCCTAGGGGCATTGATGTAATCAAATTCTATTTTATTAATATAACGTGTGTTCCTTTTTGTTTGACACAAATTTGAATTTTCAAATCCTTGAAAACATTGCATGAATACATATCATTCATCATCAGCATAAACAGGTCTTTGCAAGAAGTTTCCTCATCCCTCTGCTGTTTATTTCAGCAAAATGGATCTTGAACAAACGGTTAAAGACTTGCAAGCTCAGAATTCACAATTTCAACAGCTACTCTTGACCTTAGCCAAGGGGCAGGAGGAGCTCAAGACTCTGCTAGAGAAAGAGAAAGATAAAAAGAAGAAGAAGCGAGCCGGTGTGGTTATCATGGGCAGGAGGTTTGAAGGACAAGCCAGAAGGACCTTGGAATTTCCATCAACCTCTGAGGAAGGGGAAAGAAAAGGTAAAGAGACTACAGTGTCTTCAGATTCTAAATCTGAAGAAGAGGAAGAAGAGGACTACTCTGAACAACAGTACCCTCCGGCCGATGACAAATACAAAAACTTGGAAGAGCGTCTAGCTGCTATGGAGATACAGAGAGTACCGGGGCTAGACTTTGAGGAGTTAGGGCTGGTATCTGGAATAGTAATCCCGCCGAAGTTTAAAGTGCCACTATTTTCCAAGTATGATCGGGTGTCTTGTCCCAAGATGCACCTACGATCTTATGTCAGGAAAATTTAACCGCATTCTACTGACAAAGACCTGTGGGTCCACTTTTTCCAGGACAGTTTATCGGGGACGCGGCTTGATTGGTTCTACCAGTTAGAGAGAGCATATGTTCATAATTGGGAAGACTTGGCAGCTGCATTCTATAAACAATATCAATATAACGCCGACTTGGAACCAACCCGTACTCAACTCCAGAGTATGGTGATGGTATCCAATGAGGGCTTCAAAGACTACGCCAAAAAGTGGAGGGATTTAGCCGGAAGAGTGCAACCACCTTTATCTGAAAGGGAGCTAGTGGACATGTTCCTGGGAACTCTGTCAGGTCCTTTCTTTAATCACTCGATTGGAAGTTCCTCTGCAGGGTTTACAGAATTTATTCTAACTGGCGAGAGGATAGAAGCCGGTATAAGAAGTGGGAAAATTCAGAAAGACGCGTCTACCTCTGCAGTTGCAAAAAATCCCTTCACTGGAAAGAAGGAAGTGTCTGTTGTCTATGCACAGAGGAATAAGGAAAGAACCGAACGACGACCAATAGTGGGGTCTGTTATGATTCAAAAGTCTGCATCAGACCAGCCATGAAACAACCAGCCGAGAAATGATCAGCCGAGAAATAACCAGCAAAGGGTGGAAAGGCCTGTAAGGCAATTCACCAAGATAAACATGACTCCTGCTCAAGTCCTACCATATCTTCTGAAGTTGAACCTTGCCATGCTAAAAGAGGCCCATAAAAATCCCAATAATGCATCACCCCACTACCATCCGAATGTCAGGTGTGCTTACCATTCTGAAAGTCCAGGGCATGACACCAACAACTGTTGGGCTCTGAAGAACAAGATTCAAGATCTGATTGACGCAAAGGAAGTTGAATTTGAAGCTCCTGAAAAACCAAATGTTATCTCTGCTCCAATGCCTAGGCATGGACACAATACCAGTGCTATTGAGGAAGACCTATTTGTTGACACTGTAGATGAATTTTTGACTCCACTCTCGACCATCAAGTTGAATTTGTTAAAGGCTGGGGTGTTCCCAGGTTGTGACAAAGATTGATGTATTTTCCTATCCTCATCTTTTGACTGCCCTCTGTTGAAGAAAGGTATCCAATAACTGATTGATAACCAGGAAATTTTGTTTGAGAAAGCTCCTATGTCACCCATTCCAATTCAAGAAGTTTCTATAATAACCATATACGCCAATCCTTCCAGGGTTCCTAAAGAATCCGTTAGCATTACATCCGCTCCTATGACTACTCCATTGAAGATAACAATGCCCGGGTCAACCCCATACAAATCAGATAAGACGGTACCATGGAACTATGGTGGAGAAATCTACTACCATGGTGTCAAACAGATTGAACAGACTGTCGAGGAAGAGAGCTCAGAAGAGGACAATTCCGACATCAGTAATAATGCCAGAACAAGCAAAATTACCCGCAGTGGAAGAATTTTCTCTCCAGAGATTTCACCTCCAAAGGAAGTCTCTGGACCCGTGGCCGTTCCGAAGATTACAGTTGTACCAGTGATTACACCTGCAAGTGTACCCGCCAACAATGACAATGCAATTCCTATCCCTACTTCCGCTACTGAGAATAAAGGAAAGAATGTTCAAGAGGAGCCTGTCTTGACGAAGGCTCAATCACTTGTTATTCCTGAGACATCCAAGAGGGAGATGGAAGAAATCCTGAGGATCATTAAGAAAAGTGATTATGATGTGGTCGAACAACTAGGGCAGACCCCCTCCAAAATCTATATGTTAGCCTTGTTGCTGTGCTCTGAGGCACATGCTAAAGCTTTGGTCAAATTTTTGAAGACAGCGCACGTGCCGCAAGAGACTTCAGCTGATCAATTCCAAGAGTGTGTGGCCAGTTTAACAACTGACAATGCCTTGGGTTTTTCCGATGTTGACTTGACCTCCAAAGGGAGAAAACACAACGATGCACTACATGTCTTAGTGGAGTGTAGGGGAACCACTCTAGCCCATGTTTTGGTTGATACTGGATCGTCTTTAAACGTCTTGCCGAAGAAAGCCCTGGATAGACTGGATTGTGAGGGGCTGACTTGAAAACCTAGCAATATAATTGTGAGAGCATTTGACGGCTCTAAAAGGATGGTCCATGGGGAGGTGGACATCCCGATCAAGGTGGGAACCCAGACGTTCAATTCAACATTCTATGTGATGGACATCCGTCCTTCTTACTCTTGCCTGTTGGGACACCCTTGGATTCACAATGCTGGTGCGGTCACCTCGACTTTGCATCAGATGCTGAAGTACCCCGTTCAAGGGAAGATCATAACTGTCCATGGGGAAGAGGAATATATGATTAGTCATCTGAATTCTTTCCGATATGTAGAATTGGATGGCGAATTCATTGAGACCCCTTTCCAACATTTTGAAGAAGTTTCTCAGGAAATAGCAGCGACCAAGGCGGTATCCTCAACTCCTGTGATCATAAGACCTCCACCTCGGATGTCTTCTCTAAGAGATGCAAGGGCAGTAGTGGAAGAAGACGGATCCACTATCTGGGGGCAGCTTCCCGACTTCCCTTTCAAATCAGACAAGTTTGGCCTGGGATTTACTTTGACTGCTCAGAAGGCCGTGCGCTGCTCCCGTGCCAGAGGGCCACCTGTGAAGATCAGTCACCAAGGGGTTAATGCACTAGAGGACAGTGAAGAAGATGGAAGCTTGGAAGACTGGATTTTTCCTACTGTTGGCAAGGGACTGTGCAACTGGGAAGAAAAAGATTTTGTTCTGATTACTTTCATACCGCAATAATTTATCTTTTCCATTTCTGTTGGATCTGTAATAATTCACAAACAATTCGTACTTTTTCAACCTTGTATTTTACCCGAGGCACAACGGTCCATTTGTAAGGGTTCTTATTTCATTTTCATATGTCATTTTAATGAATCATGGATGCTTTTCATATATAAACCTTTCGTGCTCATTGTCTTTCTTTTACATTTTGTTGTTTTAAGATGGCTATGCCCTTACACACACCCACACTCACAAAGGCAGGTACCCTTCCACTCCGAAACCCATGGGTAACATTACTGCTATAGCCTTCAGTGACTCTGAAGATCTGATCTACCAAGCCGAATACGAAGGTGAGGAAGATTGTGAGGTGCCAGGGGAATTGGCCAGATTTCTACAATAAGAGGAAAGAGTTATTCTGCCTCATGAAGAGCAGTTGGATACAATCAACTTGGGTACTGAGGAAGACAAGAAGGAAATCAGAGTGGGTGCCAACCTAAAGCTAAGTGTCAAGGAGCGTTTAGTTCAGCTGTTGCATGATTATGTTGAGATCTTTGCTTGGTCATACGAAGACATGCCAGGACTCGATACAGAAATTGTGGTACACCGTCTACCCACAAGAGAAGACTGTCCACCAGTTAAGCAAAAAGTACGTCGCATGAGACCTGACATGTCAGAGAAGATCAAAGCAGAAGTTATGAAGCAGTTCAATGCTGGATTTCTGGCTGTTACTTCCTATCCTCAATGGGTTGCTAACATTGGGCCCGTTCCTAAGAAGGACAGCAAAGTGAGAGTGTGTGTGGATTATAGAGATTTAAACAGGGCCAGCCCTAAAGATGACTTTCCACTTCTGCACATCGACATCCTGGTGGACAATACAGCCCAGCACAAAGTATTTTCTTTCATGGACGGATTCTCAGGCTATAACCAGATCAAAATGGCACCTGAGGACATGGAGAAAACTACATTTGTTACACAGTGGGGTACATTCTGCTACAAAGTGATGCCATTCGGACTGAAGAATGCCGGGGTGACCTATCAACGCGCCATGGTAGCTTTATTTCATGATATGATACATCATGAGATAGAGGTTGTGATCGGTGGGAACGAGAACTGACTGTTTTTAGAATGCTGGTTCGCGTTTTGCGTTTGTTTTCGCAAAGTGTCGCGGTAAGCAAGAGTCGCCACTGTCTTTTATTTTATCCAACAAGGGAAAGGACAAAAGCACAGAAAAATTCCTTTTCGAGATGATTCTCGGGTTCAGGAGGTAGATTATAGAAAGGGAAGGTGTTAACACCCTTTCTATCCGTGGTTATCCACGAGCTCTTGGGTACTTGCTCACTATGTTTTCAAAAGGTTTGCTTTTCTTTGTGATTTGTGGGTTTTGAAAAGAATTTTGTTTTTGAAGAAAGTGTAAGTGCGAAAAGTTTTTGTTTTGTTTTTAAAAGAGAGCAAGTACTTAAGAACCTCTACCTATTCAAAAAGGAATTTAATTGTGCAAATGTCCTTTAGACAGTACTATCCTACTATTGAGGAGTAGGTAGCACCGTCGTTGGAGTTTTCGGGTCAATTCAATTTTAGGGACGTGTGATCACTAAAGCAACGTTAGGACGCTTTAGTGGTAATCCTAATGTCTTAGATCATTTTTATCGAGGCGACCATTTCGAGGCAACTTATGATCTTGGGACAAAGGACGACCTCTAAAACATCCTATACTTAATGACCACATTCGAGGCAACCAAGTGAGGTGTACCCTAGGAGTGGCATGTGCAAGTGTGTCAATTTTCAGTTATTTTACTCTTGCATGTCATGGTGAGCTATTGTTGATTTTAAGTTAAGACAGATCTTGTCATACAATCCTAGTTAGCATACATCTAAGCAGTTAATATATGTACAGATATTTAAAGTGCGGGAATTGTAAATCCTACGCTATTACAAGGCTTCGGGGAGGGGGATTATTTACATGTCCAAAATTGGGGAATAAAAAGCAGTAAAGTAAAAGTTTAAGCTATTACAAACCAGTAGGCAGTTACAATAAAATAAACGCGCGAATCTGAAAATAAACTCTAAAATTCTAAGAATAAAATCTTTTTTGTTGTTTTATTTTATTTTGGGAAAATAATCTAAATCTATTTAATTTTAGTTTTTTTTGGAAAAATGTTAAGATAATTAAAAGGTTAATTAACAAGATTAATTTAATAGAAAAAGAACTAGCCTAATGTTTTTGTGGTTTTTGATTTTAAGGTTAATTAAAAAGATAAAAAAAAGAAGTCTATGGAAAACAAAAATAAAATGCAAGAGGGATCCTTCGATCCAAGGAAAAAAGGAGCTTCGACCCAGGGAGGGAATGGACTGCTTCGATCCAGAGAGGGTCCTGGTCCTTTCGATTGGGCCAGACAGTAAGGCGTAAGTGGCCTTCGATCCAAGGAAGAGGATTGTCTTCTGATCATGGAGGTCATGGATTTCGATCCAGGAATGAGATGCCTCCTTTGATCCAGCATGCTAATTGGTTCGATCCAGAGAAGGTGTCTCCTTCGATCTGGGTTGTTATACCTGCAAAAGTATGTGAGCAAAATAAAATGCAGGGCCTGGGTATTGAACCCCAGGCCCTTCGATCCTGCGCTTGCTGGGTCCCTTCAGGCTATGTCTGCAGCAAGTGTTAGCAAACGAAAAACATGACCTGGGTGCCAAACCCAGGCCTTTCGATCCTGTCTAGGATGGCAAATCAGAGGTAACAACAAGTATGAATGTATTATGCAAATATGAGGTTGAATAATTTACCCTTTCTTACCAGCAGATTGGATCTTCGATTTGGACGTTTGCTGGACGTAGGCACCTTCGATCTGGGCACTTCCTGGATGCAGGCACTTTCGATCTGGGCTTCTGGGCGTGGGCACCTTTGATCTGAAGGACTGCTTTGGCTCTTTGAGGCAATTTTTCTGTGTGTTCTCCTGCAGAGTTTTGTGTGTTTCATTGTATATTTTCGTGTGTGATTTTCCTCTGATTTTCGTGTAATTTTCGTGTGTTGTAATGTGTCACTGGCCTCCTATTTATAGGAGTGTGGGAGTGCACAAAAATGGCAAGGGACAACCATTAAAATAGGCCTTTAACGCTCTGGACAAAAATCAAACACATTAAATTATTTCCTTTTTTTTGAAACATTAGTGTCCCTTGAATGAACCTGGACGCTTTTGGATTTCGATTGGTCCTGATTTGCCTCCTTTGAATGGACTTCCTGCGTACCCTTAGAATGGGCCTTCTGAATGCTTCTTCGAATGGTCTTGAGTTGCACAGAATCACTCTGGTCGAATCAGCTCTTTAGGAACAGAAAAGGCAAAAATTTGGCCTTTAACTCAGGAATTAAATCCATAATCAGCATTTAAATATTTCTATATTTGCAAGGGAAACATGCCATTTTCTCATGTTCAGTGTACCTGGACATGTTTGAGTGCCCTCTTGATGGCCTCTTTCGAATGGCCCTTGTCCAAATATCAATCGAAGGATTCCAATCGAAAGGCTCCGTTAACAGGCCAATCGAAAGGTGATGTTTCATGCTAATCGAAGGATCCCTTGGCATGCTAATCGAAGGCCTGGCCCCGGGTGCCAATCGAAAGGCTCATTCAGAATCCTAATCGAAGGGTCTTTCAGAATGCTAATCGAAGGGCTTCTTCAGAATGCCAATCAAAATGCTCCTTCAAAATGCCAATCGAAGGGTACTTTCAGAATGCCAATCGAAAGATACTTAAAGTACCACTCAAAAATTTGCTTTTTCCGTAGGCAAGAGTTTGTGATCAACCATGCAGGGGGAAGACTTTGGAAAACATGAGAGTGCAAATTTTGGGGTGGAACAGAGGTCTACGTAGATGACATGATAGCCCGTTCACAAACTGAATAAGAACACCTTGATCACTTGCAAAATCCGTTTGTCAGGTTGAAGGAGTACAAGCTAAGATTGAATCCGAACAAGTGCACATTCCGAGTCTGGTCCGGTAAACTCTTGGGTTTCATTGTTAGCAACAAAGGCATCGAGGTTGATCCTTCCAAAGTCAAAGATATACAAGAAATTCCTGCTCCTCGCACTGAGAAGGAGGTCAGAGGTTTCTTCGGACGCCTAAACTACATTGTTAGGTTCATTTCTCACCTAACATCTACTTGTGAACCAATTTTCAAGCTGTTGAAGAAAGATCGGGTAGTTAGATGGAATGATGACTATCAAGTTGCTTTCGATAAAATCAAGGAGTATTTATAAGAGCCTCATGTCTTGATGCCACCCGTCGAAGGAAGACCGCTAATCATGTATCTGATCGTCTTAGAAAACTCAATGGGGTGCGTATTGGGGCAGCATGACGAGTCAGGCCGAAAAGAGCATACCATTTATTACCTTAGCAAAAAGTTTACCGACTGTGAAACCAGATATCCACTGCTCGAGAAAACTTGTTGCGCTTTGGTATAGGTTGCTCGCCGACAGAGACAGTATATGTTAACTCATACCACTTTGCTGATATCTAAGATGGATCCGATAAAATACATCTTTGAGAAGCCTGCTTTGTCTAGAAGGATAGCTAGATGGCAGATGATCCTAACGGAATATGATATACAGTACACGACCCAAAAAGCTATAAAGGGCAGTGTGCTAGCTGATCATCTAGCCCATCAAGCTGTAGAAGATTATCAATCCATGAAGTGCGACTTCCCTGACGAAGACATCATGACATTGGACAATGTTGAAGATTTCAGACCATATGACGGACCTAAACAGGGATCCCGATGGACCCTGTACTTTGATGGAGCCTCCAATGCGCTTGGTAACAGTATCGGTGATGTACTTATATCTCCAGAAGGTTGCCATACTCCTTTTACAGCCAGACTTTGCTTCAACTGTACGAACAACATGGCAGAGTATGAAGCTTGCATCTTTGGACTCAAGGCTGCCATAGATTTGGGAATCAAATCTTTAATTGTGTTTGGGGACTCAGCTTTGGTCATCAGTCAGATCAAAGGAGAGTGGGACACTAAGCATCTGAACCTCATCCCTTACAAAGAACATGTCTTGACATTGTTACCACATTTCGAGCAGATTACCTTCTGTGATCGGTGGGAATAGAACTGACTGTTTTTAAAGCTGGTTCGCGAAATGTCGCGGTAAGCAAGAGTCGCCACCGTCTTTTATGTTCTCCAACATGGAAAGGACAAAAGCACAGCAAAATTCCTTCTTTGAGATGTCTCTCGGTTCGGGAGGTAGATTTATAGAAAGGGAAGGTGTTAGCACCCTTTCTATCCGTGGTTATCCACGGGCTCTTAGGTACTTGCTCACTCTGTTTTCAAAAATTTGTTTGCTTTTCAAGTGTGTGTGGGTTTTGAAAAAGTTTAGTTTGAAAAACTTCTAGGTAACTCTTGTATCAGTCCTCAAGAGTGTATGAAGTGTTTTTTTGAAAACTTTTTGAAAGTGTAAGTGCGAAAAGATGTTTTTGTTTTGAAAGAGCAAGTACCCAGGAGAAATCTACCTACTCTAAGGAATTAGGCTGTGTAAAAGTCCTTTAGACAGTGCTATCCCACTATTGAGAAGTAGGTAGCGTCGTCGTTGGAGTTATTCGGGTCAATTCGATTATTAGGGATAATGTGGTCACCAAAGTAATGGTAGGACGCCTTAGCGGTAACCCTAATGTCCTAGATCCTTTTTATCCGAGGCAACCGTTTCGAGGCAACTGGATCTTTAGACAGGAGGGCGACCTCTAAAACATCCTATAATTGACGACCACCTCGAGGCAACCAGTGAGGCGTACCCTAAGAGTGGCATGTGCACGTGTGTCCAATTTCAGTTAAGATTATCTTGTACATGTTATTTGTGAGCTACGCTTTGATTTTATTTTTTCAGACAAGTCTTGCATGCATATTAACAGTTAAGAGTGCGGAAAATAAATTGCGGAAAGTTGAATCTACGCTATTACAAGGCGCGAGTATATACATTGCCAAAAACATAACCCGCTTGGAAAATAAGTGAGAGAAATTAAAGAAAGCGATAAAGTTCTAATTAACTATTACATTCTCTGAGCAGATACAAAATAATGAATTAAAAAATAAATACGCGCGTGAAAAGAAATTGAATCGGGATGTCTTAGGGTTTTTACCCTTTTTGAGAAAAGAATTGAATTTGTTCTTTTTTTTGCAATTAAATTAAAGATTAAACCTAATTTACTAATTAATTAATTAATTAAGAGAAAAAATGTTTTTGTGTTTTTTATGTTTTAATGAAAATAAAAATAAAAAGGAAATTAAAAGTTAAAAGGAAAAAACCCTAATTCTAGTTTATTTTATTTATTGCAAAAAAAAGATCAAAATTAAACCTAATTTAAGCTAAATCAATTTACTAGTATTTATTTACAAAAAGTAATTGAAATTAATAAAAATATTTTTTGGTTTTCTGAATTTTATTGTGAAAAATAATTATCTAGTTAATAATTAATTGAGAATTAAATTTAAATGAGTTAAATAAAAAAATATAAAAGAAAAAATAAAGAATCAAACTCATGGGGGGTTTGGGCCAGATCTGGGATGTTAGACAGCATTTTCAGGCCCACTAAGCTTTCAGCCACGTTTGACTTTTGTAATCAGCTATACCAACATTGACTAAGGATCATAGTGACCCTCATCTCCTGGCCTTTGGATGCATGCTATTAGCCACTTGGCATATTGAGCGCTGGAGGTATATGGTGGAACCTTATGGGGAATCTGCATAGGATCATGTTAAACAAAATATGAAATAATTATTTGGGGGACCTGGGATTCGAACCCAGGTCCCAAGGGACTATGCCTGCACGCCTTAACCAACCCAACTGCCTTGTTCAATTAAAATAATAATAATAAGTGGTTAATATATTAGTAAATCAACACATATGCTTAAAAAATAAAAAAAACGCGCGATTGTTTGAAACGGGCCAATCACGATGTGACGTATCATCATCTTCTTCAACAAAATTGCTGGTTATTTACCTGCGGATTTTTATCCGCAGGTAGTTTCGTAGGCTTTTCTTAAAATCGTCCCTAGGACTCAAAAACTTATTCCAAGACCATGGTTGGTCTCGTCTCCACCTCCTGAGTCCATCCATGCTCGTGATTTGTTCTGATTTCACCTGAAAATAAAATGCCTAAAAACCACAAAAACAAACCCTAGGTACGGGTATCATCATATGAGGCCTAAAAACCAAATCGGCTATTACAGTTACGTTGGAGATCAAGCAAGGAGTATGAATATGCTAACGTTTTCGAGAAAAAGTGCAAGAATGAAGAATTGAGGTTTCGTGTTCAGGGGCCTGTTTCTGAAAACTTACAGCGTTGTATGGTGAATCTTAGGACGTGATATTGGTCGCGTTAGCTTCAGTGGATAGCAAGGAAGGGAACCACGTTCTTCTTTTGGTCTGAAAATGCATGTATCACTGTTCTTGATCTCACACTTTTTCAACAATTTTCCACTTTTGCTCTGGCCGTTTTAGCAATGTCTAGGTCGTGAATTAGGTCTAGCCTCCTTGCATATGTATATGGCAATCATTTTAGGTCTTTATTTGGGCTTGTATCCTTGTGTATTGAAGTCTTGAGATTTTGTTGACCACCATTGAAGAACTTTCCATATTTGGTTCAAATCTTGGATTTTATGCACAAAAAGGCTTATCACGAATTGGCTAGCTGGCATATGACATATAAAAGCTATTCAAATCACAAAGATGCTATTCAATTAATTTTTAGATTTTATTTGAATTATTATGGATTTAAAATGAATTAAATCAATAAAAATTAAATAAAATGGAAAAATAAATGTTTGTTCTTGAAATTAATCATGGGACACGTGGGTGGTATGACAAGGCTGAATCAAGTGGAATAAAGTGGGCCCCTTTGTCAAAAATTGAAGTTTTAAGGATGGTTGACTTTTGCAAATTCATGAAAATTTCCCAACTTCTCCAAAGCATATCTTGCTCAATTTTGATCATATGAACATGTTCTTGGACATTTTGGAAAGGTCTTGAGGTCCTCTAACCAATGACTTTGGTCCCATGTCATTTGGATTTACCAATCTCAAGTTATGGTCTTTGACTTAAAGTGCATTTTTGTTGACTTTTGAAATTGACCTATAATGTAGAAATTGATAACTTTTTGTGAGAGCATTTCTTGGACTTGTAATGTGAAGATGAGTTGTAGGAAATGTCATCCCCTTCAAAATGAGCATTGGATGGGATTTTTCTGATGAAACATGAAAAAGTTATGCCCTGGTCAAGTTACAATTGACTTTTTTGTTGTCCAAAAATAGAAACTTTTGCATCTTGATGATTTTTGAGCCATGCTTGTGGAATCATGATTGAGACTTGATAAAATGATGATTATGAGCTCAAAATAAGATGTTGACCAAATTTTTTGACTTTTGACTGCAAAATGACCATTTTACCCCTACAGTTGATTGTGATCCAAATAGGGCTTTTGACTGTGCAATTTGATGTTGTGAGACTTGAGACTTGACATGTAGATGCTTGACAATGTATATGGGCACATGAGACTTGATTGAGCCATTGAAAACCTCAAATTCACTAAGAGAACCAAAACCCTAATTTTGACTGGCTTAGGAGGATGTTTGACTGTGCAACCCTCTGAGAGATCTTGAACCATTTGAAGATTGATCCTGACAAATCTTGAAAAATATGGGAGGGCAAATTTTAGGGTACAACAGTTGCCCCTGTTCAATCTTCTTAAACCTGAGGATGTAGATTGGCTTGTGTGCCTTTCGTGATCCGAGGGTGGGAGATGATTGAACACTAGAGTGCCCAGAAATTTGCACTCGCATAGTAGAATATCAGCAAGGTGATGGCGGGAATGGGCTTACAGATGCCATTTGGAGAGATGATGGATAGGAGGATGGGCTTATAGATGCCATCTGGAGACGTGACAGAATCTTGTTGGGAATGGGCTTATAGATGCCATTTGGAAGTGTAATGGATAGTTGTGGAGATCGGCTTAAAGATGCCATCGGGGGATTGTCGATCGCGTAAGAGATTCCTTAGCGAGAACTTGCATACCTGAGAAAGAAAGATAATTTCCTGGCCTGCTACAGGTGTTGATCTTCAATCTCTTCATGTAGATATGCCCTGGCTGGATACAGGTATCGAATCTACAATCAATCACTCACAGATATGCCCTGGCTAGATACATGTATCGAATCTAGAATTGGTGTCTACAGATATGCCCTGGCTGGATACAGGTGTCGAATCTGGAATCAGTCGTCTACAGATATGCCTTGGCTGGATACAAGTATCGAATCTCTAAACTCTTCATGCAGATATGCCCTGGCTAGATACAGGTATCGAATCCACAATCAATTACTCACAGATATGCCCTGGCTAGATACAGGTATTGAATCTGGAATCAGTCGTCTACAGATATGCCCTAGCTGGATACAGGTATCGAATATCTAAACTCTTCATGCAGATATGACCTGGCTAGATACAGGTATCGAATCCACAATCAATTACTCACAGATATGCCCTGGCTGGATACATGTGTCGAATCTGGAATCAATCGTCTTCAGATATGCCCTGGCTGGATACAGGTATTGAATCTCTAAACTCTTCATGCAGATATGCCCTGGCTAGATACAGGTATCGAATCCATAATCAATTACTCACAGATATGCCCTGGCTAGATACAGGTGTCGAATCTGGAATTAGTCGTCTACAGATATGCCCTGGCTGGATACAGGTATCGAATCTCTAAACTCTTCATACAGACATGCCCTGGCTGGATACAGGTATCGAATCTACAATCCATCACTCACAGATATGCCCTGGCTAGATACAGGTATCGGATCTGGAATTAGTCGTCTACAGATATGCCCTGGCTGGATACAGGTATCGAATCTATAAACTCTTCATGCAGATATGCCCTAGCTGGATACAGGTATCGAATCTACAATCAATCAGTCACAGACATGCCCTGGCTAGATACAGGTATCGAATCTGGAACTTGTCATCTACAGATATGCCCTGGCTGGATACAGGTATCGAATCTCTAAACTCTTCATGCAGACATGCCCTGGCTGGATACAGGTATCGAATCTACAATCCATCACTCACAGATATGCCCTGGCTAGATACAGGTATCGAATCTGGAATTAGTCGTCTACAGATATGCCCTGGCTGGATACAGGTATCGAATCTCTAAACTCTTCATGCAGACATGCCCTAGCTGGATACAAGTATCGAATCTACAATCCATCACTCACAGATATGCCTTGGCTAGATACAGGTATCGGATCTGGAATTGCGACAATTGATAGTAATTATATTTGGATTGACCTTTTTCCTGAAAAGGCAAAACGTCAGTTGCATGCAATGTCATGATGTATGAAATGCATGATGTCATGATGTTAAAAAATGAGATAGTGTCGTATGCACTTTATCATGTATGTAAGCAGGATGTATAAAATGTGAAATGTTTATGAATGTATTTTTCGTCTTGGAAAATAAATCCTTGACGAATGCCGGGAAGTTCGTTGAATCCTGGGCTGATGTTGAAGAGTAGAGTTCTTCGTTTCCACTGGGGATGATGATTGCAAGAATAAACTGGTAGGAGAAGATGACTCCGTTGGGGAGTAAACTTGATGGAGAGATTACTCTGCGGGGAATTACTTTGTGGGAAGAGATACTTCGCTGAGAATTTAACGATAACTCCGCTGGGGATACCGTTGATAAGTTATGTTGGGGAATTTGATGAACTCCGCTGGGGATAGGAAGAACTTCGTCGAGGACGATCTTTCTGTGGCAATTAGCTGAGGATAACCCAGTTATAGGCTCTGGTGGGGGATAACCTTCTGAATAAAGTCGGGGAGAGGCTTTTGCATTCTGCAGGGGACAAGCTTCCAGAATCTACTGGGGATAAGCTTCCAGAATCTACTGGGGAGGATGATTCAACTCTCCTGGGGAAACTTTCAGACTGTACTGGGGGAATGGCTCCACTGGGGTGTCTGATATTCTGCCGGGGAACAATCTTATATTAAGACTGCCGAGGATGCTTGCTTGGGAACATCTGTATACTCCGCTGGGGAATATTGAGATTTTCTGGGGATACCCAACTTCCTTAAGGCTGACAGTAAACTAACTCTGCTTGGGGAGAGTATCGCTGACTTGCTGGATATACTGTGCCTTTTCGGGGCTGATGGGAGACCAACTCTGCTAGGGGCGAGTATTGTTGATCCTGGTCTTACTCTGTGGGGAGTGGAGATATCTTGGTTACGTTCTTCAGCCGAACCTACCTTAGTACCTTGGTGGACAGAGCAACTAGATCGCTTCGACAACTCATTATTGCCCCTGTTTCTAATGTCACCTGTAATTAGTCCTTTGTTTCGTATGCAAATATTTGTGATCAGTAATTAATGTCAAATGCATATATCAAAAATGAACATTGGGCGTTCTTCGCAAGACAAAACAGAAAAAGGAAAAACAATTGGCAATTTGTCTGAAAAAGTGAGCTTGTATTGATTTTGAAGTTTTCTTGTAAATAGGCGTTTTTGTGTACAAGAGGCTAACGTCCTAGTAAGAGAACGCCTCCGAACAAGATGGAATTTATACAATTTTGAAAAGGAAAACAAAACAGATATGTGAAAAATCCCACGGGATTCCAACTCTGCTATCGCCTTTATGTCTTCAAGCGTCTCATCACTTTGCTGCTTAGTTGACGATGAAGCTGATTGATTGGTGCCGTCTGATCCTGATAGTTGATGCCGAATTCTGGATGCAAGGTGATCCAATGAGACATAGTATTATGCTTTAATCCCTAACTTTTGCCTGGACCGCCCTTTCGGGTTTTCAGTCCACCGGGATACCCATTTTTGCCCAAGCCGCCTTTTCAGGTTTTCGACTTGCCGGGTGTACAGATTTTTTCATTTCATCCCTTATTTTTGCCCAAACCCTTTTGGTTCACCGGGAAGCCCTTATTTTTGCCTAGGTGTGTCAACCTAGCGGGTCTTTAATTCATGCGTAGTATCTTTTTACTATGTCTGCATTGGCGGGGTGAGGAAGGTCGTCACCATCCATGGTGGTTAGAATCATAGCTCCTCCTGAGAAGATATGTTTAACCACAAATGGCCCTTCGGTCGTAGGGGTCCATTTGCCCCTGCGATCACTTTGAGGAAGAATGATGCGCTTGATTATCAGGTCTCTGACTTGATACTCTTGTCGTCTGACTTTCTTGTTAAATGCCCTGATCATCCGTTTTTGGTACGTTTGACCATGACAAATAGCGGTGAGTCTCTTTTCATTGATTAGATTTAATTGATCAAGTCGAGTCTGGATCCAGTCATCTTCGCTCAAACCTGCATCCTTCATTATCCGGAGATAGGGTATCTGGACTTCAATAGGCAAGACCGCCTCCATGCCATAGACCAAGGAAAAGGGTGTTGCCCCTGTTGACGTCCTTGCTGAGGTACGGTACCCATGAAGAGCAAACGGTAACATCTCGTTCCAATCTTTGTAGGTCACTGTCATCTTCTGCACAATCTTCTTGATATTCTTATTTGCCGCTTCGACAACCCCATTCATCTTCGGTCGGTAAGGAGAAGAGTTGTGGTGCTGTATCTTGAATTGCTCGCAGAGCTCAGTGATCATCTTGTTGTTAAGATTGGTACCATTGTCCGTAATGATCCTTTCTGGGATGCCATACCAACAGATCAGGTTATGCCGAATGAACCGTGCCACGACGTTCTTGGTTACTGTAGCGTAGGAAGCTGCTTCGACCCACTTTGTGAAGTAATCAATCGCTACCAGGATGAAGCGATGCCCGTTGGATGTCGTAGGTCTGATCTCACCGATCATATCAATGCCCCACATAGCAAAAGGCCAAGGTGTTGTCAGGACGTTCAAAGGAACTGGAGGAATGTGCACCTTATCTGCATAGATCTGGCATTTGTGACACATCCGAGAATGTTGGTAACAGTCAGCTTCCATTGTGGACCAGAAATATCCTGCCCGAAGGATTTTCTTTGCCATGGTATGTCCACTGGAATGCGTTCCGAAGGTACCTTCATGTAGCTCTGCCATGATCTTTTCTGCTTCAGTCTTATCCACACAACGCAGTAAGGTCGAATCATGGTTTAGCTTGTACAGAATGCTGTTGTTGAGGAAGAACTTCGCCGCGAACCTTCTCAGAAACTTTTTGTCATTAACAGATGCACCCTCGGGGTATTCTTGAGCTTCCAAGTATCTCTTCACTTCATGATACCAAGGTTTTTCAGTTACCAGCCTCAAGATCACAGCAATGTGCAGGTTCGTCCAATTTCCAGATAATGATCCGGGGAGCTTCGTTGTCCCATTTGACTTTGAACATAGAAGACATCGTAGCTAGCGCGTCCGCCAACTGATTCTCCTCTCTTGGTAAGTGTTCAAAAGTTATCTCTTCGAAATGGGGGATCAATGTCAACACATTCTCTTTGTAAGGAATGAGATTTGGGTGTTTCGTATCCCACTCGCCTTTGATCTGATTGATCACGAGAGCGGAATCTCCGAAGACACTCAGAAACTTGATCCTTAAGTCAATTGCAGCTTGAAGACCCATGATACATGCTTCATACTCTGCCATGTTGTTGGTGCAGTTGAAACATAGTCGGGCGGTAAGTGGAGTATGAGTGCCTTTAGGGGATATGATCACGGTGCCAATACCGCTACCCAAAGCGTTTGAGGCTCCGTCAAAGTGCATAGACCATCAGGATCCTTCCTCAGGTCCTTCATCCGGTCCAGGTACTTCACAATCAGTCACTACCATGATATTCTCGTCTGGAAATTCAAAGTTCATCGACTGGTAATCGTCCACTGCTTGGTGTGCTAAATGGTCTGCCAATACACTTCCCTTGATTGCTTTCTGAGTCGTGTACTGGATGTCATATTCTGTCAAGATCATCTGCCATCTTGCTATTCTCCCGGACAGAGCAGGCTTTTCGAATATGTACTTGATTGGATCCATTTTTGAAATCAGCAGAGTAGTGTGAGTCAACATATACTGTCTCAGCCGGCGAGCAGCCCATACCAAAGCGCAACAAGTTTTCTCGAGCAGTGAGTATTGGGTCTCACAGTCGGTAAACTTTTTGCTAAGGTAATAAATAGCGTGCTCTTTTCAGCCAGACTCGTCATGCTGCCCCAGTACACACCCCATTGAGCTGTCCAGTACTGTCAAGTATAAGATTAGAGGTCTCCCTTCAACCGGTGGCATAAGGATGGGTGGCTCTTGGAGATACTCTTTGATTCTTTCAAAAGCGGCCTGACATTCATCGTTCCAACGTACTACTTGATCTTTCTTCAGTAGCTTGAAGATTGGTTCACAGGTAGCAGTTAGATGTGAGATGAATCGGGCAATATAGTTCAGCCGTCCTAGAAAGCCTCTGACTTCTTTCTCTGTCTTGGGAGTTGGCATCACTTATATGGCTTTCACTTTGGCAGGGTCCACTTGAATACCTTTGTCACTCACGACGAAACCTAGTAGTTTTCCAGATCTCACCCCGAAGGTGCACTTGTTCGGGTTCAACCTCAGCTTGTACAACTTCAGACGGTCAAACAGCTTCTGTAGATGGTCAAGGTGTTCCTCCTCAGTTTGGGACCTTGCAATCATATCATCGACATATACTTCGATCTCGTGATGGATCATGTCATGAAACAAAGCAACCATGGCACGTTGGTAGGTTGCCCCAGCATTTTTCAACCCAAAAGGCATGACCTTGTAGCAAAAGGTGCCCCACTGAGTAACAAAAGTGGTCTTCTCCATGTCTTCAGGAGCCATCTTGATTTAATTATAACCTGAGAAACCATCCATGAAGGAGAATACTTTATGCTGAGCAGTGTTGTCAACCAGAACGTCGATATGAGGCAGAAGGAAATCATCCTTGGGGCTTGCCCTGTTCAAATCCCTGTAATTAACACACATTCGGACCTTACCATCCTTCTTCGGCACTGGAACCATGTTGGCAACCCACTGAGGGTAAGAAGTCACTGCTAGAAAATCGGCGTCAAATTGTTTCATAACCTCAGCCTTGATTTCTCGGACATCTCCGGACGCATACGGCGGACCTTCTGTTTTACCGGAGGGCATTCTTCCTTGGTAGGCAAGTAATGAACCACAATGTCAGTATCCAACCCAGGCATGTCTTTGTAAGACCAGGCAAAGATTTCTACGTAATCATGCAACATCTGAATCAACCGTTGTTTCACACTAGCCTCCAGATCGGCACCAATCTTGACTTCCTTTCTGTCTGTCTCAGTACCCAGATTTACTGTTTCCACTGGCTCTTCATGTGGCTGAATGGCCCTCTCTTCCTGGAGCAGCAGTCTTGCAAGCTCACCAGGCACTTCGCAATCATCTTCACCTTCGTCTTCGGCTAAGTTGATCGGATTTTCGAAGTCATAACTGGTAGTAGCAGAGTCGTTACCAGTGAGATCCAGAGTGGATTGGAACCTGTATAGGTGAGTGTGTGTAAATATAGCTGTTTTGCAATATATATAATAAAGAAAGAAAAGGAGCGCAAGATTTGAAATGCAAAAAACGTCCAATGCTTTTATTAATGATATATGAAAGTGACACACAAAAGCCCTCACAAATGAAGCCACGGTGCCCCGGGTAAGACACCGGGCCATAAAGTTTCAAATTATTGTTCGTTACAAATTTAAAACAAAGGAGTTCATTACTGAGTGATAAAAGTAATAGGTGTGAAGTCTTTGGCAGTCCAGTTGCTTGGTCCACCGTTGGTTGTTGGGTAGATCCAACTGTTGAATTAGATTCCTCCACGTCGTCATCATCCCTAATAGCATTTACTCCATGGTTGGGCATGGGAGCTGTCATCACATTAGGCCTCTCGGGCGCCTCAAACTCAACCTCTTTAGCATCAATAAGGTCTTGAACCTTATTCCTCAAAGCCCAACAATCATCTGTGTTATGTCCCGGGCTGTCAGAGTGATAAGCGCAGCGGGCGTTGGGATTGTACTTTGGAGAAGTTGTATTCACTACCTTCGGAGCTTCCTTGACAGTTACCAGATTGGTTGACAGTAGTTGCGGCAATATTTGAGACAGGGTCATACTGAGCCGAGTGTACTGCCTTTTGGGTCTCTCACCCCTTGGTTGGTTATACTGCTGAGGAGCAGCAGCAGGCTTTGAAATTACCACCGCGTTGACAGCTTGGCAGCGTTCCGGTTTGTTCTGTCTCCTTGGACCATAAACAACACTAGCTTCCTTCTTGAAGGGCTTCTTTTCAGTACTCGAGGAGGCACCTTTCTGTATCTTCCCCGACTTGATACCAGCTTCTATCCTTTCACCAGTTAGAATGAGGTCTGTAAACCCTGCAGAAGAATTACCAATTAGGTGATTGAAGAATGGACCAGACAGGGTCCCCAAGAACATGTCCACGAGTTCACGGTCAGTCAACGGTGGCTGCACCCTGCCAGCCAGGTCCCTCCACTTTTGCGCATACTCCTTAAAACCTTCACCCGTCCCTAGTGACATACCCTGGAGTTGGGTACGCGTGGGAGCGAGGTCGGAATTGTACTGATACTGCTTATAAAATGCAGTAGCCAAGTCCTCCCAGTTTCGAATACTGGTTCCATCCAGCTGATAGAACCATTCGAGTTGAGTCCCTGAGAGACTATCCTGGAAGAAATGGATCCATAGATCCTTATCTGCAGTGTAAGGTTGGATCTTCCTTACATATGATCTGAGATGCAACTTAGGACAGGAAGCCCCGTCGTACTTCACAAAGGCAGGTGCCTTGAACTTGTGTGGGATCACCACCCCAGAAGATAAACCTAAATCTCCAAAATCCAACCCAGGCACGCGTTAGATCTCCATAGCACTTAACCGGTCCTCCAGCTGTTTGTACCTGTCCTCAGCAGGAGGGTACTGTTCATCATTGTAATCTGTCTCGTTGTCGGAGACCACGGGACTAGGAACCTCTCTCCCTTAGGGGTTGTCTTTCCCAACAGATGGGGTAGTCAGCTCAGCTTCATTCTGCAGTTTATTCCCGTATCTGCGCCCGGTATTGAATAGCACAATCCTCTTCTTCTTCTTCTTCAATAGAAGGGTCTTCAACTCCTGTTGACCCTGGGCTAAGCTCATGACCAGCTCTTGAAACTGGGCGTTCTGGGCCTGGAGAGCCTTGATGGCTTGTTCAGTAGTAGGCTCAGAAGACATGATGATTGCTGAAATAAACAGCGAAGAAGATTAAGCAACCTGTAGAAAAGAGTACCTGTTATGCACATGATGCATGATATGCTATTTATGCAATGCATTCAAGGGTTCGAAAGTTCAAATTCGTTGTAGACAAAAAGGAACACACGTTATATTAAGAAATAATTTGTTCAGTACATCAGGGCCTCATGGGCAAAATATTACAAAATACTTAATCCCAAAAGACACTGCGCATCCTCTTTGGACCGATGTAAGTGTTGAGAGTCTTTTCCTCGTGCAGTAGGCGGGTGAGCTCCAAGACCTTCTTCTCACTGGCATGTAGACTGGTTTCAAGAGAATTCCGTTCTTCCTTGAGTTGGATCCAGCTCTTTTGCATTTCTTCCCAAGACGTTGGCATGTCAGGATGTTGAATGGTGTATGGCACCTCTCCTTCCAAAACTGGCTCTTTGATCACGGGGAGAACATGAGGATATGGCATCACCAGCTTCTGGGAGCGGGCTCGTACCCACTTGAGATAAGGTTCAAGGGGGATGGAGTTCTTGTTCCCCAGTGTCTTACTATCTACCCTGTTGGGCATCCTCCAAGCTCTGATGAATCTCTGGCGAAGTCCTTGTGCGTCGTTGTCGAAGTCAAAAACTATGTCAGGAATCAACATGTCGTGAGGGCCATCCCTCCGAGCATATCCAAACTGTCTCAAAGACAGACATGGGTTGTAAGTAATACCTCCTCTAATTCCAAGTAAAGGAACATTAGGAAACTCTCCGCAACGATCAATGATAGTGACATTTTCTCTGGACCGAGAACACCAATGTATATCAGCATGTGTAAGAGTCATTAATCGTTGTGACCATCTCAAACCCCGCTCGTTCTTCAAAACTGATTGTGGAAGGTGCGAAATAAACCACCTTGCCAAGAGAGGAGTGCAACACATGAGAACACCTATTTTTCTCATGGTTCGAGTGTAACATGAGTGGAGGATGTCCCCAAGCAATGTAGGTATAGGATTCCTGGACATGAAGATCTTGACAGCATTGATATCTATAAGCTGATCTGGATTCGGGAACAACACCAACCCATAGACAAGGAGTGCCACAACTTCTTCAAAGGCTTGTAGGTCAAGGGAATTCTAACATTCTTGTGCTTTCTCAAGCAGGAACTTTGCCAAGAATCCTTTGATACCACTTCTAACTTCCCAATGCCCCTTGATGTCAGATGGCTGTAGGCGTAATGCTTTAGCAACCTCTTCAAGTTTTGGTTCCCTTTCCGTACCGTTGTAGGGTAGTTGACTGAGAATGGGAACCTTCAAAAGCTGAGAAAACTCTTCCAAAGTAGGCACCAATTGATAATCCGGGAAAGTAAAACAGTGGTGCAAAGGGTCAAAGAACTGGAAGAGGACTTTTATCATATCTTCTTCAATGTTGGTGTTGACCAAGCTGATGAGTCTACCATGTCTTTCACTGACGGAAGAGTTCTCGGGAATCCTGGATGTAAGCCCCTTAAGCTGAGGAGGGATCCTTACAAGGTTGACCTGAATTGTCTTTCTGCGGATAGTTTCCATGTCCTACAAAACAAGAACAAATATGAAGATTCGAACCCTTGAAGTGGTTAGTGGATGCATATGATGCTGTATGATGTTATGATAAAAGCACACCACAAGTATTCACAAAAGGCAAACATGATAAGGCACACAAGTCACACCAGACATCCCTTAGAGTTTAGGCCAACATGAGGTCTAGGTACTACCCTCTTGAAGTTGGTGGGCTCAAAACCTGTCCTATCAAAAGTAACCGGGTTCTAAAGAGCTCAATATCATAGGATTGTTTTCTATGTTCATTGTTTTGATTTAGCCACTGAACTGGCGATCAAAATATTCCAAGAAAACAAACCTCAATGAGTGTAGTATCGAGTATCTACCAACTTCAGACTGCACAAAAGTCGGTCATCTCACTACCCCTAAAGAGGCCAGGATGGTCAAGTAAGGTTCCTAAGGTCAATTGATGCTTCACGACACCATGCGGCGGCCCCGTACTCTCCTTGACTTGACTCAATGGTTACCGATACTCACCAAAGTGCCACATCAACGTAGCAAACTGCTTCAACCGTGTCGGTATACCCCGCACAGTTCCCTCACAGTTTGTTGCTACTTTTAAAAGGTATCCCCCCAGATCCAGGTTAGGATCTATGAAACTCCAAGACAGGCCCACAATATTAAAGCAAACAAAACAAGAAATTGAAAACATAAGCGTGGTCTAATCCTAAGGTACACCTCACTTATTATCATCCCCAGCAGAGTCGCCAGTTCTGTGATCGGTGGGAATAGAACTGACTGTTTTTAAAGCTGGTTCGCGAAATGTCGCGGTAAGCAAGAGTCGCCACCGTCTTTTATGTTCTCCAACATGGAAAGGACAAAAGCACAGCAAAATTCCTTCTTTGAGATGTCTCTCGGTTCGGGAGGTATATTTATAGAAAGGGAAGGTGTTAGCACCCTTTCTATCCATGGTTATCCATGGGCTCTTTGGTACTTGCTCACTCTGTTTTCAAAAATTTGTTTGCTTTTCAAGTGTGTGTGGGTTTTGAAAAAGTTTAGTTTGAAAAACTTCTAGGTAACTCTTGTATCAGTCCTCAAGAGTGTATGAAGTGTTTGTTTGAAAACTTTTTGAAAGTGTAAGTGCGAAAAGATGTTTTTGTTTTGAAAGAGCAAGTACCCAGGAGAAATCTACCTACTCTAAGGAATTAGGCTGTGTAAAAGTCCTTTAGACAGTGCTATCCCACTATTGAGAAGTAGGTAGCATCGTCGTTGGAGTTATTCGGGTCAATTCGATTATTAGGGACAATGTGGTCACCAAAGCAATGGTAGGACGCCTTAGCGGTAACCCTAATGTCCTAGATCTTTTTTATCCGAGGCAGCCGTTTCGAGGCAACTGGATCTTTAGACAGGAGGGCGACCTCTAAAACACCCTATACTTGACGACCACCTCGAGGCAACCAGTGAGGCGTACCCTAAGAGTGGCATGTGCACGTGTGTCCAATTTCAGTTAAGATTATCTTGTACATGTTATTTATGAGCTACGCTTTGATTTTATTTTTTCAGACAAGTCTTGCATGCATATTAACAGTTAAGAGTACGGAAAATAAATTGCGGAAAGTTGAATCTACGCTATTACAAGGTGCAGGTATATACATTGCCAAAAACATAACCCGTTTGGAAAATAAGTGCGAGAAATTAAAGAAAGCGATAAAGTTCTAATTAACTATTACATTCTCTGAGCAGATACAAAATAATGAATTAAAAAATAAATACGCGCGCGAAAAGAAATTGAATCGGGATGTCTTAGGGTTTTGACCCTTTTTAAGAAAAGAATTGAATTTGTTCTTTTTTTTGCAATTAAATTAAAGATTAAACCTAATTTACTAATTAATTAATTAATTAAGAGAACAAATGTTTTTGTGTTTTTTATGTTTTAATGAAAATAAAAATTAAAAGGAAATTAAAAGTTAAAAGGAAAAAACCCTAATTCTAGTTTATTTTATTTATTGCAAAAAAAAGATCAAAATTAAACCTAATTTAAGCTAAATCAATTTACTAGTATTTATTTACAAAAAGTAATTGAAATTAATAAAAATATTTTTTGGTTTTCTGAATTTTATTGTGAAAAATAATTATCTAGTTAATAATTAATTAAGAATTAAATTTAAATGAGTTAAATAAAAAAATATAAAAGAAAAAATAAAGAAGCAAACTCATGGGGGGTTTGGGCCAGATTTGGGATGTTAGACAGCATTTTCAGGCCCACTAAGCTTTCAGCCACGTTTGACTTTTGTAATCAGCTATACCAACATTGACTAAGGATCATAGTGACCCTCATCTCCTGGCCTTTGGATGCATGCTATTAGCCACTTGGCATATTGAGCGCTGGAGGTATATGGTGGAACCTTATGGGGAATCTGCATAGGATCATGTTAAACAAAATATGAAACAATTATTTGGGGGACCTGGGATTCGAACCCAGGTCCCAAGGGACTATGCCTGCACGCCTTAACCAACCCAACTGCCTTGTTCAATTGAAATAATAATAATAAGTGGTTAATATATTAGTAAATCAACACATATGCTTAAAAAATAAAAAAAAAACGCGCGATTGTTTGAAACGGGCCAATCACGCTGTGACGCATCATCATCTTCTTCAACAAAATTATTGGTTATTTACCTGCGGATTTTTATCCGCAGGTAGTTTCGTAGGCTTTTCTTAAAATCGTCCCTAGGCCTCAAAAACTTATTCCAAGACCATGGTTGGTCTCGTCTCCACCTCCTGAGTCCATCCATGCTCATGATTTGTTTTGATTTCACCTGAAAATAAAATGCCTAAAAACCACACAAACAAACCCTAGGTACGGGTATCATCATATGAGGCCTAAAAACTAAATCGGCTATTACAGATACGTTGGAAATCAAGCAAGGAGTATGAATATGCTAACATTTTCGAGAAAAAGTGCAAGAATGAAGAATTGAGGTTTCGTGTTCAGGGGCCTGTTTCTGAAAACTTACAGCGCTGTATGGTGAATCTTAGGACGTGATATTGGCCGCGTTAGCTTCAGTGGATAGCAAGGAAGGGAACCACGTTCTTCTTTTGGTCTGAAAATGCCTGTATCACTGTTCTTGATCTCACACTTTTTCAACAATTTTCCACTTTTGCTCTGGTCGTTTTAGCAATGTCTAGGTCGTGAATTAGGTCTAGCCTCCTTGCATATGTATATGGCAATCAGTTTAGGTATTTATTTGGGCTTGTATCCTTGTGTATTGAAGTCTTGAGATTTTGTTGACCACCATTGAAGAACTTTCCATATTTGGTTCAAATCTTGGATTTTATGCACAAAAAGGCTTAGCACGAATTGGCTAGCTGGCATATGACATATAAAATCTATTCAAATCACAAAGATGCTATTCAATTAATTTTTAGATTTTATTTGAATTATTATGGATTTAAAATGAATTAAATCAATAAAAATTAAATAAAATGGAAAAATAAATGTTTGGTCTTGAAATTAATCATGGGACACGTGGGTGGCATGACAAGGCTGAATCAAGTGGAAGAAAGTGGGCCCCTTTGTCAAAAATTGAAGTTTTAAGGATGGTTGACTTTTGCAAATTCATGAAAATTTCCCAACTTCTCCAATGCATATCTTGCTAAATTTTGATCATATGAACATGTTCTTGGACATTTTGGAAAGGTCTTGAAGTCCTCTAACCAATGCAATGCCTTTGGTCCCATGTTATTTGGATTTACCAATCTCAATTTATGTTCTTTGACTTAAAGTGCATTTTTGTTGACTTTTGAAATTGACCTATAATGTAGAAATTGATAACTTTTTGTGAGAGCATTTATTGGACTTGGAATGTGAAGATGAGTTGTAGGAAATGTCATCCCCTTCAAAATGAGAATTGGATGGGATTTTTCTGATGAACCATGAAAAAGTTATGCCCTGGTCAAGTTACAGTTGACTTTTCTACTGTCCAAAAATAGAAACTTTTGCATCTTGATGATTTTTGAGCCATGCTTATGGAATCATGATCAAGACTTTATCAAATGATGATTATGAGCTCAAAATAAGATGTTGACCAAAAATTTTGACTTTTGACTGCAAAATGACCATTTTACCCCTGCAGTTGATTGTGAACCAAATAGGGCTTTTGACTGTGCAATTTGATGTTGTGAGACTTGAGACTTGACATGTAGATGCTTGACAATGTATACGGGCACATGAGACTTGATTGAGCCATTGAAAACCTTAAATTCACTGAGAGAACCAAAACCCTAATTTTGACTGGCTTAGGAGGATGTTTGACTGTGCAGCCCTCTGAGAGATCTTGAACCATTTGAAGATTGATACTGACAAATCTTGAAAAATATGGGAGGGAAAATTTTGGGGTACAACTCCTTCGAGAACTTCCCGCGAGAAGAAAATCAGCTAGCAGATGCTCTAGCTACAATTTCATCCATGTTTAAACTTAATTGGGATAATGAGGCTCCCCAGATCACCATTGAACGAATGGACGAACCCGCACACTATCACGAGATTAATACCGAAGAAGTAGTGGACCAGCCGTGGTTTCATGAAGTCAAAAGGTATCTCGAGGCTCAAGAATACCCTGAAGGAGCTACAGTCAATGACAAAAAGTTCTTAAGGAGGTTCTCAGCTAAGTTCTTCCTAAGTAATGGTATCCTGTACAAGCGCAATCATGATTCTATTCTACTATGTTGTGTGGACAAGATTGAAGCTGAAAGGATCATAGCTGAACTGTATGAAGGTACCTTTGGCACTCACTCTAGCGGGCATACGATGGCAAAGAAGATTCTAAGGGAAGGCTATTACTGGTCTACCATGAAAGCTGACTGCTATCAACACTCCCGTACCTGTCATAAATGTCAAATCTATGCAGACAAGGTACACGTTCCCTCGGTTCCTCTAAATGTCTTAACAACTCCTTGGCCATTCGCTATGTGGGGAATCGACATGATTGGGGAGATCAAGCCTACAGCCTCCAATGGACACCTCTTCATTCTAGTGGCAATTGATTATTTCACAAAGTGGGTGGAAGCAACTTCCTTCGCATTTGTGACTAAGAATGTTGTTGCCCGCTTCATCAAGCGGAATCTCATTTGCCGGTACGGTATCCCCGAAAAGAACATCACTGATAACGGTACAAACCTTAACAATACTATGATCACCTTCCTGTGCGAGCAGTTCAAGATTTAACATCACAATTCATCCCCCTATCGGCCAAAGATGAATGGTGTTGTCGAAGCTGCGAACAAAAACATCAAAAAGACCATACAGAAAATGACAGTCACCTACAAGGACTGACATGAGATGCTACCGTTTGCTCTCCACGGGTACCATACCACGACTCGCACATCAACTGGGGAAACACCCTATTCTTTGGTTTATGGCATGGAGGTTGTTTTACCTATTGAGGTTCAGATCCCCTCTTTAAGAATCATGAAGGATGCAGGTTTGAGTGAAGACGATTGGATCCAAACCTGACTTGATCTGCTGAACTTAATTGACGAAAAGAGACTTACTGCTATTTGCCATGGTCAGACGTATCAAAAGCGGATGATTAAGGCTTTCAACAAGAAAGTCAGACGCCAAGTGTATCAAGTTGGAGATCTTGTGATCAAGCGCATCATCTTGCCACAAAGTGATCCCAGGGGAAAATGGACTCCAACCTATGAAGGACCATTTGTAATCAAGAACATCTTTTCTGGTGGGGTAATGATCTTAACCACCATGGATGGCGACGACCTGCCGCACCCTGCGAATGCAGACATAGTCAAAAGATACTACGCATAAAAGACCCGTTAGGTTGACACACTGAGGCAAAACAAGGGCATCCCAGTGAATCGAAAACCCGAAAGGGAGGTTCAGGCAAAAATTAGGGATAAAAATTAAAAAAAATCTATACACCCGACAAGTTGAAAACCCGAAAGGGCGACTAGGGAAAAAAAGGTTTTCCCGGTGAATCGAAAACCCGAAAGGGCGGTTCAGGCAAAAGTTAGGGAATTAAAGCGTGTGACTATGTCTCGTCGGATCATTTTAAGGACAATCTCTTCACTAGCAAACCGGGAGCTTCTGATCAATCCAATAATCTTCGGACGAAGCAACGAATGGACAAGATATTCGGAGATACGAAGGCTATAGCAGAATGGGAAGCCCATAGGATTTTTTACACATAGCTATCTTTCTTTGTATAAAATTTTTCTCATTTTTTATTACACCATCCTCTTACTAGGGTGTCTGTCTCATTTGTACAAAATACTTATTCAAAGTAAATACAAAGATACCTCTTTAAAGTGCAGAAAAACATTTGTCTTTTTCTTTTTACACTTGTGTTTTATTTGCAAAAACGTCCAATGATTCATTGATGAACATATGCATTTGAACATAATTACTGTTTACAAATAAACGGGAATGAAAAAGAACAATTACTGACAGATTGAAAGGATAGGAAAACGTCTTTAGGCTATTCCATGAGCAATTCCTACAGTACATCATCTAGATCCCCATTAGAGTTAAAACTTCAAACTCCCAATCCCTAGCGGAGCCAAAATTTCCAACTATCAATCCCCAGCAGAAACTAACCAGTTTCTCCAAATTCCCCAGCAAGCTATCTTGAAGTCTGAAAAGCAACCAGATAACAGTTAACTTTTGTTTCTCCCCAACCCAGGGTGATTCCCCAGTAGAGTGGCTTACAACCCAAAATCCTGAACCTACTCCCCAGTAGGATAGCTTTCTTCCCCACAGAGTTTTCATTTCTCCCCAACAGAATGAAGATTCTCATTCTTATTTCCCCGCAGAACAAAGATTCCCTTTGTGTAATCCCCAGTAGACGTCATCAAAGTTCTCTGGATTTTCCATGCAGATTACTCAAGCAGTACATGGCATTACTCTCACAATGGAATTCAAGACATGAAGGATCCCCATATCCCCAGTGAAGTCACATAGGATTTCTTATCCTCAACAATCAACGGATTTTTAATCCCCAACAGTCGCCAAGGATTTCTCATCCTCAGCAGTCAAGGATTTATCTTCCCCGGCAACTGTCAAGGATTTATTTTCCTCAGCAATACAGCAAATCAGCTTACATGCACATGCATTACGTTCATATATCATAAACATTGATAAAGCACATATATTGCATCATACATCTCATGCAACATAACTTTGTGTTTCAGCTAACATTTTACCCTTTTCAGGATAAGATTAACAGCTATACTTAACAAACGTTCAAAAGATTTCAGATACAGTACATATATGCTCCAGACAAGGATGCCATTCTGATATTCATTCAGATTTCAACTTCAGATTCAGTAAGATACACCCCAGACATGGAAGTTATTCTATTACTCATTCAGAATTCAAAGTCCAGATACAGTACGGATACGCTCCGGACACGGAAGTCATTCTAATACTCATTCAGACCTCATTTCAGATTACAGTCCAGATACACTCCAGACACGGAAGTCATTCTGTCACTCATTCAGATTTTCAAAGTTCAGATACACTCCAGACACAGAAGTCATCCTGTCACTTACTCAAATTCTTATAGTTCAGATACGCTCCAGATACGGATGCCATTCTGTCACTTATTCTGATTTCCCCAGCTTAGATACGCTCCAGATACGGATGCCATTCTATCGCTATTTCAGATTCCAGATACAGTACATATACACTCCAAACACAGAAGTTATTCTATTACTCATTCAGATTCAAATACAGACACAGCTCGGATACTCTCAAGACACGGACGCCATTCCATTGCTCGTACAGATTCAGTATCCAGATACAGTTCAGATACGTTCCAGACACGGATACCATTATGATATTTTATTCTTCTGATTTATAATTTACAATTCAACAAACATTCTTGGATGGCATCTACAAGCCCATCTCCGACAAGATTATGTCACCTCTCCAAATGGCATCTTTAACCCCATTCCCTCAACTACATTTCGTCGAGTGCAAATTTATGGGCACTCTAGTGTCCAATCATCTTTTACCTTTGAGTCACGAACGACAAAGCTCGTCAATCTAACTCTTCAGGTTCAAGAAGATTGAACAGGGGCAGCTGTTATACCCCAAAATTTTCCCTCTCATTTATCAAGATTTTCCTCACAAGACTCTTTGAACTCAAGACAAATTTAGGGTTTACTCAGCTCAAGACATCTCCTTGCACTAATAACCTAAAATTAGGGTTTGAGTTTGCACAAGGATTTTTGGACCTTCAATGCTTCATGTGACTTTCATACACCATCTTGGACCCCCTAAGTTTTCTCACGTTAAGTTTCAAGCCTTGAATCACATTTTTGCCCAATCAATTGGACAGTTGGCCTAAAAATCAACTGTATTGGGGAAAAGTCAACCATGGTCAATTTACAGTCAAACTTCATAATTTTTTATCCACGACAACGTTTTAGACTCCTATGTACCATTTGATCAAGTTTGGATCACAACTCCTCAAGAAATTTGATCAAATCATCAAAAGGGCAAAATGGTCAAAATTAGGGTTTTGACTGAGAAAAGGCAATTTCTGATTTTTAACCTAGCCAATGACCAATTGGGTTAAAACATGATTTCAAGGTCTCAATGGCATCATCTTGACCTAATCACATGGTTCAAAAGATCTCAAGTACATAGGATTGACAGATGAATTTTGCAGTCAACTGATCAAAAGTCAACTGTGCACTGAAAAGTCAAAATTTGACTTTTTGGTCAAAATCAAGTGCCAAAGGTCATAATTCATCAATATATGTCAAAATGTGAAACTTGTTCACCAAGAAAATCAAAATTGCAAATTAGGGTTTTAATTTGAAAATTTTTCATAACTTAGAATTTTTCTAAGTATGGAAAATTTCTTATTTTTTTCCAACTTTTCACAACTTTTTCACCATGATGCAATTGGATTCAAAGAAAACTTCCAAAATGAAAGTTGTAGTCCTCCATGAAATATAAAACTTTTCTTCACAAAGTTTTCCCAAAAGATGCTTGGATCTCAAGTTATGAATTTGTGAATAGAGGTCCATGAACTAAATAACTTAGTGGAAATTTGCCCTAATTTAGGCAGGTTTTTGACCCAACTTCATGGACATTTTTCACCTAGTTCCAAGAGGTATCTAAAATTTCATTTCAAATATGAATTGTAGATAATGTTGCAAGATTTCCAAAATGTCCAAGAACTCTCCAAGATCATTTGTGGTTAGGGAGAATCGAAGAAGAGAAAATGGCATTTTATCACTTTTGTTCAAGCCATTTTTACAAAGTGTCAAGTTGCAAATCTGATCAAGCATGCTTGTACCTTGCATTACAGGTCCTAAACTCCTTCTACACTCCATAATTAAATGCTAAATCAATGGATAAAGGCTTTGTTTTCACTTTTGGAGCTTTGTACAAGAAATAAATCCATAAATGGCATAAAGGGCACATTGCCATTTTCATAAAGCAAGCTTTTTGCAACTTTACAATTCTTGAGCCATGGACCTGTTTCTTTGTTACAAGCAATGTCCACAGATATCAAGCATAGTTTACCAACTCTCATCAGCCCTAGAACTAGCAAGTACAGGCCTTCGGCATAAGTCACTTCACTTTTCTTCAAAAGCAAGAAAAGTTGCAAAAGTCCAAAGAACTTGTACATTTGATAAAGGGTGGACTTGGAATCATTCTACACATCTTCACAAAACTTATCTCAAGCTAGAACACGAATGCTTATGAACTAAAACTCTCCAAAACACAAAAAAAAAAATTTTTTTCTGCCCAAACATTGCAGTTTCTGCAAAACCAAAGCCAAGTCATATTTTGCTCGTGCGTTTTGCCTCTTGACACTTGAAACACTTCATCCACATCATATCCAAGCTATCCAAGCATTCATCCTGCAACTGTGAGCTATGTTTTAGACATCACCATTTTCAAACATGGAGGTTGCAGCTTGACTTCTACAGGGAGTTTCAGCCATCCACAAAGCCAACTAAGCATTGGAATAGCTTGAGGGAACTTCAAGGAAGCTCACACGATCCTCAGGCCTCACTCAAAGTCCCCATATTGCCATATCCAAATCCAGCTGAAGGAGGTATTTTTCAAAACTTTATCTCTCTCTATTTAGGCATCCTCAAGCCACGATTTGTGAAGCAAAAATGTAGTCTCTAGCATGGTGAAGCTGTACATATGCATAGTTGTCATTTATATTAACTGAGCTAAGAGAATTTGAATGTTGAACATACTGAAAAAATTAGGTCACGATTTAGGGCCATTAAAATTCTCCCTGATCTTTGAGAGTTAGGTCATGAATTTTATATCATTGGAATCGTGAGATTACAAGCTACATTTTTATGTTATGGGTTTTTATTTTTATACAAGCTACAACAAGTTACAGGTTTAAGGCAAAACGCGCGCGCAGGATGTTTGGCTGGAGGGCAGGGACGACCTGGCCTGGGCTTGGGCGCGCTTGGGCCTTCTGTTTTGTTTTCCACACACCCCCCGACTACTATTTGCACCCCCCTTTGCATATTTTGTATATTTTGCATATGTTCTCATATTTTTTATGTTTATTAATTTTAATATTTTTTCAGAACATCAAAAAATCATGAAAAATATTTTCTTTATTTTTTGCATTTTATTTTATTTTTTATCTTATTTTTTGCATAAAATATTGATTTATTAGAATAAATAGAATCTATTTTCTTAAAATAAATAGTAAACACATTTAAAAATATCTTAAATTTTTATTTTTATTATTCATACACATAAAATATTATTTTCATACATATTTTAATTTTTAATATTTGTTAATAATATTATTTATTATTTCTTGTACAAAAATAGACAAAATAAAATAAATATAGAATATATATTTTGTTTTAATAAAAAATTAGGGTTTCCCCTTTTAAAATAACAATATTTATTTTTTCTCTTTTTAGGGCTTAAATAATTTTATTTTTTCATACATAAAACAAATACAAAATAGTTTTGCATAATTACATTTTATTGCATTTTTATTATTTGTATTTTTTTAATTTGCACAATAATTCAATTGGGTTGTAATAGTTATTTTAGGGTTTATTTTTGTGCAATATCCCCATTCAAAAACTTGTATCCCCCCTCCCATAATAATTGTTGTAATAGAAAGCAGCAGCAAGATCTTCCTAGTTTCGGACACAGACCCCCTCCAACTGATAGAACCATTCAAGCTGAGTCCCTGACAGACTATCTTGAAAGAAATGCACCCACAAATTTCTATCAGCAGTGTAGGGTTGGATTTTCCTGACATACGAGCGGAGATGGAGTTTTGGACAGGATACTCCATCGTACTTGGCAAAAACCAGAGCTTTGAACTTATGAGGGATGACCACTCCCGATACCAGTCCCAATTCTATGAAGCCCAACCCAGGTATTTTCTGAATCTCCATAGCACTCAGACGGTCTTCTAGCTTCTTGTACCTATCCTCAGCAGGAAGATATTGCTCATCATCGTAATCCGTATCATTATCAAAAACTGCAGGACTAGGGTCCTTTGCCCTTTCTTGGTTCTCCCCGTCCTTGGATGAGGAGGTCAGATCAGCTGGTTGTCTCAACCTTTCTCCGAATCTTCTACCCATGTTCAGAATACCGACCTTCTTCTTCTTCTTCTCTTTCAAAATAAGGGTCTTCAGATCCTCTTGCCCTTTAGTCAGGCTTATGAACATCTGTTGGAATTGGGCGTTCTGTGTCTGAAGATCTTTGATGGCTTGATCGGAAGACATTTCTGCTATAATAAACAGCAAAGAAGATGAGAAACCTGTAATGGTGTGCATGATAATGGGATGCGCATGTAATGATTTCAAAGACTTTGGGAGATTTAAATTTGTAAACCAAAAATAAACAAAATTTTATTAGCTTAACTTTGAAAGGTTCAACAATGCCTTTAAGGCATTACAAAGAAGTAAATAAAACATAAAACTAGAAAAAGCAAAATCAAAAGTCCCATGGTCGCTTCCTCTTTGTGTTGATATAGTCATTGATCACTCTTTCTTTCTCGAGCTGCCTGGTGAGCTTCAAAACCTTCCTTTCTTGCTCATGGAACTGCTCCTGGTAAGTATCCCGCCCATTCCTCAGCTGAATCCAAGACCTCTGTAGCTCCCCAGGATCAGTGGGCATGTAAGGATAGAGAACCGTGTAATAAATGCCTTCTTCATTAGTGGGCTCCATAACCACTGGTAATACGGCCTCATAAGGCATCATAAGCTTCTGGGCACGAGCTCGGGCCCATTGGAGGTAAGGCCGCATAGAAAGGGAAGTCTTCGGTCCTAATTCTTCGGGGTCAGATCTGTTCACCTTGCCCTAAGCTCGTATAAACCTCCGGCGATGCTCCTTAACGTCCTCCTTATAGTCAAATACAATGTCCTCGAGAAGTAACTCATGGGGGCCATCTCTTCGAGCACGACCAAATTGTTATAAGGTTAGACAAGGATTGTAAGTTATACCCCCTCTGATTCCAAGCAATAGGACATTAGGGTATCCCCCACAACGGTCAATAATAGTAGTGTCTTCCATAGCCCGGGAACACCAAAGAATATATGTATGAGCAAGTGACATTATTCTGTAGGACCAACTCAAACCTTCTTCGTTCTTTAGTACAGACTTAGGGAGGTGAGAAATAAACCACCTCGACAGCAACGACATGCAACACATAAGAGTTCCTTTTCTCCTCATAGTACGGGTGTGGAGAGCATGCAAGACATCTCCCAGCAAGGTAGGCACAGGGTTACGAGAAAGGAAAATCTTGACAGCATTCACATCTACAAAAGAATTCGGGTTAGGGAAGAGAACCAAACCATAGATGAGAAGAGCCAAGACGTCTTCAAAAGCTTAAAAATCTAAATCATCCCAGAATAGCTGAGCCTGGTCTATTAGAAATTTAGCTAGAAAACCTTCGACCCCGCTTCGTGTTTCCCAATTGGATACTACATCAGCCCGTTTCAAATGCAGAGCTGAGGCAATGTCTTCTGGTCTAGGAACTTCTTCCATACCTGTGAAGGGTACCTACTCAAGGATGGATATGCCCAATAGATGAGAGAACTCTTCCAAGGTGGGCACCAGCTAGTAATCTGGAAAGGTGAAGCAATGATGCACGGGATCAAAGAACTGAAATAGTACGCTCATTATTTGCTCATCAATATTTAAAGTAACCAGGCTGAGAAGTTGACCGTGTCTCTTAATGAACATAGAAGTCTCAGAAAATCTTGAGGATACCTCTTTAAGTTGGGCAGGTATTTGAACAAAGTTTACTCTGATGGTATTTTTGCACACGAAAGCCATAATCTGCAAAACAGAACAAAGATAAATTCCCTTGGTCTTTGAAATGGTTAGTGTAATGAAGTATGAATGCCATGTTATGATGCATGATGTCATGGTAAACCACATGTATAGTAAAAACAGATATTGCAAACACAGCCAAATCACACAAAGCCCTTAGGTTTAAGGCTTGCATGAGGTCAAAGGTAGTACCCTCTTGAAGTTAAGTTGGTTTAAACCTGACCTAAAAAATTAACCGGGTTCTAGAGGATCTCAATATCACTGACCATCCTCCATCGGTCATGGTTTCAGCTCACGCAATCTTTTCTTGCGGCCAGAACTATCTCGAGAGTATGGTCTCAATGAATGTAGCATTGAGTATCAACCAGTTCTCAGCTTTACACCGAGGCCGACTATCTCACTACTTTCTAATGGCCAAGTTTGGCGATTAATGGTTCTAAGGTCAGTTGATGCTTAACGACACCACACAACGGCCCCATATTCTCCTCGTTTCTCCACAAGGGATATCGGTACCAACCAATGTGCCACATCAACATAGCTACTGCTTCAACCGTATCGGTCTATGTCGTACAATTCCCTCACAGTCTATTGCTACTTACCTAAAGGTATCCCCAGACCCGAGTTAGGATCTATAGTAACCCCAAACAAAACCCTTAAAAGTAAAGCAAATAAAGCAATCAAGAGAAGCAATTATGATGAACTAGATCCTAAGGTATACCCCACTTATACACTCCCCAGCAGAGTCGCCAGTTCTGGGATATGGTGGCAGAACCGACTGTTTGATACTGGTTTGCGTTTTGCGTTTTGTGTTTGCAAAATTTCGCGGTAAGCAAGAGTCGCCATCGACTTTTATTTCATCCAACCGGAAAGGAAAAAAGTACAGAAAAAATCCTTTTTCGAGATATTCTGAGTACGGGGGGTAGATTATAGAAAGGGAAGGTGTTAGCACCCTTTCTATCCATGGTTTTCCATGGGCTCTTAGGTACTTACTCATCTTTTTAAATTGCTTGTGTATGTGCTTTGTTTTGGAAAAGTTTGACTTCGTGATAACCCTTGTATCAGTCCTCAAAGGTGTGACGAAGTTGTTTTGAAAATTTGTTTGAAAAGTGTAAGTGTGAAAAGTTTGACTTGAGCAAGTACCTACTAGCATCTACCTACTCGAAAAAGATCGTTTCTATTCTCGTTTCCTTTAGACAGCGCTATCCTACTATTGAGAAATAGGTAGCACCGTCGTTGGAGTTTGTAAGGGTCAATTCGAAAGGGACGTACGTCCACTAAAGCAACGTTAGGACACCTTAGTAATAACCCTAGAGTCTTAAGATCATATTCGAGGCAACATTTCTGAGGCAACATTTCCGAGGCAACATTCGAATGGAACATTTGATCTTTGTCAGACAGGAGGGAAACCACTAAGACACCCTATGCTTAATGATCGCTTATCGAAGGCAATCGAAGTAAGGGCATACCCTAAGAGTGATATGTGGGAGTGATTTGTTTCAGTTATTTATCTTTGCACATTAGGGTTTTCTAACTGTATTAAATTTGTCATGCATTTTTGTCATACAATCCTATTAGAATACGTCTAAACAGTTAAATATTTGTGGGAATTAAAATGCGAGAAAGTAAATCTACGTTATTACAAGGCTTCGGGGAAGGGGATTGTCGTACCCCAAAATTTCCCTATCTCTTTATTTTTGTCTGGCTTTGGACTTTGCATTCCATTTGCATCATTTTATTAGTCAGTCATTTGCATATCCCACATCTCATGGAATCAGGCGTTTTGGTTTAAAGTTTTAGGGTTGCGCCCTCTTTATGTCTAATCTTGTTTTGAGGTTTTCTTATCAGGTAGAAAGGAAACGCATCTGGTTCTCAATTAGTGGATCATGGAACGAATTTTGTCATCACGTTGCAAGGTTGGTTCTCGCTCAAATTTATCGGAGCCTGGATTAGGGTTTATTTCCCTATGGATGTTGGTCAAGATGCTAGGGTTTCAAGTTTTTGGTTTCTATGAAGATGTTTCTCTCGCCTGCCTCAAAGATGGCTCAAAGCTCAGCGCGTTAGGTCAAAAATCTCACCTCCACGCATTTCAAGTTTCTTCTTAAAGTCTCCAAGCCATGAAGTCGAGAATTTGAAGTTTGGATTGACAAATGTGGAGTTTGGGCACAAGAAATGAGGCTGAGGATTCATGACCATCAAGACATGTTTTTATTGATTAAGTTACAGGTTATTGTGGGTTGAATATAAAAAATTAGGGTTCTGGTCGAGAAGTGCAAGTGTGGTTCAGGCATGATATGAAGATCAAGGTTCAAGCGACCGGTGTTTTAAGTTCGAATTAACCAGTGAAATTAAATTCTCAAGCATTTATTTTCTTGGAGAGTTTTATTGGATTTCTGAAAGATAAGGCGCATTGATTGCTTGAAGAATGAGTTACAACCATTGTTCATGAGTTCTCGAGGTTTAAGTTACAAAGTTAAGATGTGCATTCGAATTATTCAAGAGAGAATTTAAGAATTCAAACAAGATTCAAGAGTCATTTGATTTCTATAACAAAGTTCATCATTGATAAATTCGGTCAAATTGGTGCTCATTACATTTTTTGAGACAAGTTACAAGGCATGTTACAGTGTGAAATGCAAATTACATTTGTTTTCTTTACAAAAAAAAGGGAGAGAAATGATGTGTGTTTATTCAAGTCTTCTTCATCTTCACTCCTCGCCATGGTATTTTCATCATTCAATCTCGCTTTGGACCGTCCAATACTTGTGCTCATGAAACAAGGAAAAAAGAAAAATTAGCAAATCAAACATATGAAAAGAAATTCCAAACAATTATTTGTTAAAATAGAAAATGCTCATCATCAGGGTTGGTATTTGGAATCAGAAATCAGAAGGGGTCTATCTTTGATCATGGACCATTTCTCCCAATTGCAAATCACAAAAAGTTTCCCTTTTGGTTCATAAAAAGGAGAAAGAAAATTGCAAGCATTTTCTTGTTGCTAAAGCGAAATAGTCAAGCTGCCAAAGTAAAGCTACACTGCTAAATTGTAGCCTAAGCAAACTGCCAACAAAGCATAAAAACAACAAAACAATAAGCACCACATAGCAAACAAGCATAGCAGAACAGCAATAGCAAGTCACAGGTCAGCAAGCACACAACAACAGCAGCCTAAGGCTGCAACCAGAGTAGCAAAGCAGGACAGCAATAGCACAACAACAAACATAAGGCAAGCAAAGGGCAGGATTGTAGCAAATAAAAATAGGCAGCAGTTCACAAAAACAACAAGTTATCAAGTAACTTACAATCCCCACTCATCATCATGTTCCAAAGTACCAACCCTTCAAAATTAGTTTTCAAAAGAAAAGAAAAGCACTAGCTTTACATCAGAGAAAGATAAAAGAGGAAAAGAAAAACCTGCATTAAATCTTCCCAAAACAGTCCAAAAACTGTTGTAACATTGCACAAAAATAGGCAAAGCAAACTGCATCAAAAAAGTAACAAAGAAGAGCAGCAAACATGTTCAAAATCTCACTAATTCCCCCCCCCCCCCCCCCCCCCCCCAATTTTCACTGTTGTTTCACTATAAAGAAGGGGCCATTGTTTCATCAAGGAGGAGGATCTTTCCACACAGCCTAAAAACACGGCAAAGGAGATAACCAGCAAGACAAGGGAGCCAAAAAACCAAAAAAAGATCTTACCAAAAACACACAAAAACCAAACCCCTCTAATAACCTTCAAAAACTACCTTTATATAGGACTCACTCAAAAAAAAAAGAAATTGATTGCACTCCATAACCAGACCACTGTCTTCACCTTCCACTCTAAAGAACAATATAGAAAACAGACAGGAAATATCACCTCCTACTCTCATCAACATAACCTTAATATCCACCCCCAAGACCAAAACCTGGCCACCATAACTGGTCATACCAGTCTTTCAAAGAAGAAGAGCAGAGAAATTGGGGCAAAGCAGAAGCAGGCTAAGAGAAGAAAGAGTTACCTCGAGGATTCTTATTGTTGAATAGTTTTCACATTGGTAACATTTTTCTTTCATAACACTCTGTTATTTTGTTGAATATAATTTCTTAGGTGTTGCCTGCCCTATTGCCATATTGTAAGATACTCACGTGCACACTCTTGTTGTCATCAGTATACCATTGCATTAGGAGTTACTCATTTGTCAGTTTGTTAGGAAAGAAAGAGATCTCTGCTACAATTTCTCCGACACCTCATTTCACAATGCCGCCAACTTTCCTCCATCCGTTTACCTCAAACCTGTAATAAAAAACAAAGAAGCATACAAACAAAAAACTTAGAGAAAAATAATAATCTTTGTGTCGTTCACAGTAAGCTCATCAAGGAAGAGCTCCATTTTTTTCTTCTGAGACAGATAGGAATTTATCTCGATTTCGCAAAGGCGACTATAACAATCTTCTGTTCCCTTTAGATAGCATATTTTTTTAGCCATTAATCCAACCCACTGATACACGTATTCCTCTTCTCGTCCCTCTGCAACATCAAAAAAACCCAACAACGTATCAATTCCCCACCTCTTTCTGCTTAACTCTCAACACGTACCGAAAACATAGAAGCAAAATAAGGACGAACAAGAGTTTGCAAGGTCTTACCTGAATCCCCTTTAGCAACGATGACGAAGTCGCTTTGAACGCCAAACGCATGGTTACAGTTTTGCTTCAGAAACAAGATGAAGATGGAGATGGTTTCGTTTCTTTTGTTTGAACGTGAGCGACGAAATTGAGAGGAAGGAATATGTTTGTTCACAATTTATCTTTCTGTTTGATGAAGAAGGTGCGGCCATTTCCTGATTCTAGGTTTTGGGAGTAATGCGCTTCTAGCTTTTAGAAGGGGGTTGGATCCGGGTCAAACCCGACCCGGTCTTCCCCAAGCCCTTTTCCTTCATTTGTGATTCTACTTTTTGGGCCCCTTCCCACATCCTTTTCTTAGCCCATCCAAAAATTATACCTTTCACCCCCAATTCTCTGTCTTACACTTTCTTTTTATTAAATAAATTAGTTTAATTTTAAATGAATAGTCTTTTTAGTTAAGTTAGTTTTTTTTAATCAAATAGTTATGTTTTAGTTAATTAAATAATTTTAATTAGTTAGATTGGTTTTAGACTTAATTAGTAGTTTTTTTTTTATAAATTTCAATTACTTTAGATTTATTTTATAATTCTAGAACTTCTAATTATCTTAGACATATTTTATTAACTTTATTTCAGTCTTAGAATTTTAATCTTTAGTTTAGAATTAATTTAATTTAGATTTATATCAGTACCTTTAAAATTAAATTAGGATTTAAATTAATAACTTCATAATTTTATTTGGTTTAGGTTTAACTTGATTTAGATTTAATTTTAGAATTTTAGAATTTTTACTTGTTTTAGATTTAATTTAAAAACCTTAGAATTTTAATTTAGTTTAGATCTAATTTAGTAATTTTAGAATTATTTTATAACCTTAGAATTTATGATTAATTTAGAATTATTTTAGTAAGTAATCTTGGAATTTTGATAATTAGTTCCATTTTCTTCTATTTAAATACTTTGTCATTTAAATTTCTCGATGCCCTTGGTCATTAATCTGTTTCATTAGATTTGGTTTCTCGTGAATTTTCGAATGCTTATACTTTGCTGATTCATCTTATTTTACTTGCTTGATTTATTCCAAAGGAAATGTTTTAACTTTTTTGACTACACGTAATCAAACACATCTCGTCCAATCGTGCGAATACCCTCATTCATCTTTCATTTGTTTACTATTTTGCTAAACCTAAGATAATTTTTCTAAGATTCAATTTCCAAACTCACACCTTTTAAGTCAAAATTTCGACATTAGGTTGTCGTATCTTCGAAATATCATTCACACTCATTTTGACCAAACAAATCCAAAATCCAAAAACACTCCTTAACCATTACTTGAATTTATTTTAAAACTCGCAAAAACACTCAACAAATCAAAAATCCCCCAAGGGGCATGTTATCTCCATTCTACCGCGATACCGACCGTGCCTATTGCTAGAATGCGTTCGTTAACGTCGCCCACTAAAAAAAACACAAACAAACCAACCATTTTCTAGAGGAACTACGATGTTCTGATTCCTTCATTGGATACGTAGGCAAAAGGTCGTGAAACCCTCACGAACGCAATAATAAAAACCATTCATTTCCCTTTAAGCAAGCATAGTTGTAGATAAATACACCCTTTAAGACAAACAAACAAAATGGATCTCGTTGAGTACAACGGATGCGAGGGGTGCTTGTTGTACCCCAAAATTTTCCCTCCCATATTCTTCAAAGTTTTGACAAGCATCATCTCAATTTGCTCAAGTCTTCTCAAAGGACTACACAGTCAAACATCCTCCTAAGCCAGTCAAAATTAGGGTTTTGTTTCTTACAAGGAATTTTGGGTTTTCAATGGCTCAATCAAGTCACATATGCCTATACACATTGTCAAGCATCTACATGCCAAGTTTCAAGGCTCACAGGGTCAAGTTGCACAGTCAAAAAGCCCTAATTGCTTCACAATCAACTGTAGGGGCAAAATGGTCATTTGGCAGTCAAAAGTCAAAATTTTTTGTCAACATCTTATTTTGAAGCCACAATCATCATTTGATCAAGTCTTGATCATGATTCCACAAGAATGGCTCAAAAATCATCAAGATGCAAAAGTTTCCATTTTTGGACAGTTGAAAAGTCAACTGTAACTTGACCAAGGCATAACTTTTTCATGGTTCATCAGAAAAATCCCATCCAATGCTCATTTTGAAGGGGATGACATTTCCTACAACTCATATTCACATTCCCAGTCCAAGAAATGCTCTCACAAAAAGTTATCAATTTCTACATTATAGGTCATTTTCAAAAGTCAACAAAAAGGCATTTTAAGTCAAAGACCATAACTTGAGATTGGTAAATCCAAATGACATGGGACCAAATTCATTGGTTAGAGGACTTCAAGACCTTTCCAAAATGTCCAAGAACATGTCCATATGATCAAAATTGAGCTAGATATGCATTGGAGAAGTTGGGAAATTTTTGTGAAATGGCGAAAGTCAACTATCCTTGAAACTTCAATTTTTGACAAAAGGGCCCACTTTCTTCCACTTGATTCAGCCTTGTCATGTCATACACGTGTCATATGATTAATTTCAAGACCAAACATTTATTTTTTCATTTTTATTTAATTTTTATGGATTTAATTCATTTTAAATCCATAATAATTCAAATAAAATCTAAAAATTAATTGAGTGGCATCTTTGTGGCTTGAATAACTTTTATGTGTCATATGACAGCTACCAAAATCGTGCCAGGCTATTTTGAGCACAAAATCATGGTTTTGCTTCAAGAATGGAAAGCTTTCAATGGTGGTTAAACAAGAATCTCCAAAACTTAATTCCATGGATCATTGGCCCAGTTGCTGACCTAATTCTATTCCCATACATATGCTGAACCAAAACCTAATACAATTCACGTGCAAAAGCTGCTACAGAGCCATAAACCAATTCCAAAAAAACTCAAGAAAATTTAAAAACAGTTCTCCATATTCCAGGCCCTGTCAAACCAATTTGAGGATTCTAATACCTTGCATAAGTCCCCAGGAACACATTGCAATCAAAAACAAGCCTCAAAGCTCAAGAACACGTGCTACACAGACCCACGGTTTTTCAAATTTTTTTCATAATCACATACACTGATTCATGCATATTTAACATCTTTGGTTGTTTGTTTTATACTCATAGAACTCAGGTGAAGCTTTTGGTGTGGTTCAATTGGTTTATAATGCCCTGAAACAGAAAACGCCATAAACGAATTCTAGGGTTTTCAATCTCTTAATTTGGGGCTTTTCAGAATAGGAAAAATCACGCTTCATGACACCCATGGTTGAACTCAGGAGATCAATACGAACTGAATCCAACCCTTGCGCCCAATTTATATAGCCTGTAGGGTTATTCGTTATTTTTCCTCGTGTTATTTTGTGGGGGTTAAAAACCCCCGCTAACCATTTGTTTTTTTGCAGGCACGAAGAAGAAGACGATTACGTGTTTACATATGGTTGACTGGTTTGAATAAGACGCGCGCTTTTTGTTTTGATAGCATATGAATCAATTTTGATATATTATAATTAATGCCCACTATACTAACAGATGCAGCATCATGGTGTAGTGGAAAGTGAGGTGGACGTTCACTATTGGGACATGGGTTCGATTCCCAGGTCCCCCAAATGCTTGTTCATATTGTTTCTAACTCAATCACACGCAGGCTTCCTAAATGTATCCCACCATACGCCTCATCCTGATGCATGCCATGTGGCCACCACTACCAATCCAGTGGTCAAAAGAGGAAGACCATGGTACGTTCTAGTCAATGCAGGCGTGGACAACTCAGGAAAGTCAACAAAGGCTTGAGCTTGATGGGCCAAATTGCTTCTCCACACCTCCAAAAAGGCCCAACACCCCCTTGGTTTTCTTTATCTTTTTTTTCCTTTTCTATTTCAATTTCTATTTAATTATTAATTATAATTACTATTATTATTATTTAATCAACTCGCAAATAATTATTTTCACAATAACTTCAGAAAATTAAATATTTTTATTGTTTTCACCTTAATTTAATTATTTTTGTAAATAAATACTAACTTAAATTAATTTAGTTTAATTAGGTTTGAATTTTAATCCTTTTGTAATAAATAAAAACAAATTTAGACTTAGGCTTTTCTTTTGACATTTTTAATTCCCTTTTTTATTTTATTTCATTAAAACATAAAAAAACATAAAAACATTTTTTTAATTAATTAATTAGTAAATTAGCTTAATTTTTAATTAATTGCAAAAAAGGACAATCTCATTCTTTCTCAAAAAAGGGTCAAAACCCTAGGACGTTCCCGATTCAATCTTTCGCGCGTATTTATTTTTTAATTCATTATTTTGTATCTGCTCAGGAAATGTAATAATTAATTAGAACTTTATCGCTTTCTTTTAAATTCTCGCACTTATTTTCCAAAACGGGTTTTTGTTTTTGGCGATGTATAGACCCGCGCCTTGTAATAGCTAGATTTACCTTTTCCGCATTTTATTTTCTGCACTCTTAACTGTTAATATGCCTGCAAGACTGTATGATAATAAAATCAATCCGTAGCTCACAAATAACATGTACAAGACAATTTAACTGAAAAATAACACACATGCACATACCACTCCTAGGGTACGCCTCACTGGTTACCTCGAACGTGGTCATCAAGTATAGGGTGTCTTAGAGGTCGCCCTTCTGTCTAAAAGATCCAGTTGCCTCGAAACGGTTGCCTCGGATAAAAAGGATCTAGGACGTTAGGGTTACCACTAAGATGTCCTACCATTGCTTTGGTGACCACACATGTCCCGATAATCGAATTGACCCGAATAACTCCAACGATAGTGCTACCTATCTCTCAATGGTGGGATAGCACTATCTAAAGGACTCTTACACAGCCTAATTCCTTAGAGTAGGTATATTTCTCATGGGTACTTGCTCTCTTAAACAAACAAAACAACTTTTCACACCTCACACTTTCTAAAAAATTTCAAACAAATTTTTCATACACTCTTGAGGACAGATACAAGAGTTACTTAGAAATTTTTTCAAACGAAACTTTTTTCAAAACCCACACACACTTGAAAAGCAAACAAATTTTGAAAACATAAGAGCAAGTACCTAAGAGCCCATGGATAGAAAGGGTGCTAACACCTTCCCTTTCTATAAATCTACCTCCCGAACCGAGAAACATTCTCAAAGAAGGAATTTTGCTGTGCTTTTGTCCTTTCCATGTTGGAGAACATAAAAGACGGTGGCGACTCTTGCTTACCGCGACATTTTGCGAACCAGCTTAAAAAAACAGTCAGTTCTATTTCCACCGATCACAGTGCTAATACCTTCCCCCCGCATAACCGACTCCCTTACCCTTTCTCTTGGTTGCAAGACCATCTTATCCATTCCCTTGTGGTTTTATCGATATTTCCCCTTCCTTCGGGATAAATAAAGTTCGGTGGTAGCTCTGTGTTTTCTACCAGTAGCTTCTGCTGGGGACCTTTAGCGAGTCTCTCCTAGTTTTGTTTATTTGTCTTTTTGGGTGTTTATTTATTTGCTTTATCTTGCTTTACTGTTTTATTTCTTTATTTATTTTATTCTTTTGTATATATTGCATATATTGTTGCTACTCACATATTCTGGATACATTGTGATGTTGGGTTTGGTGATTACTTTTGATAAGTCCTATACCCGGACTTGGGTTACACATAGGATTAGGACGGACTGTATAGTCATGTTAACTTTGAGGGAGTAATCCCGAAGAAGGAGGCATGAAAATCCCCCACTCAGTGGAGGTCCCCTTGAAAGTAGTCATGTTTACCGAGTAATCGGGAAGACGTCGTTGCTTTCAACCTGGGAGCTCGAGAAGATGAGGGTCGTAGAACCATTAACCCATCCTGGCCTTTTAGGTGCAGTGTAGAGACTATAACGGGGTAATCCGGAAGTAGTCGTCACGCGATATTGCACTCGGACAAGTTTTTCCTGCGAATATTACTGATTACCAAGTAATTGGGACGTCGGTAATATCCAAAGGAAGAGCGTATACTTCTAGAACTCTTTAGAACCTTGTTCGGCAGGTGATAAACCCCTAGTACATACCTCATGGGTGGTTACTTTAACTCCATGCCTGTGACGTCAAACTTTTGATCCTGTTACTTTCAGCCTGTGCAACGGACTACGCAATGGCTATCCAGAATTTATGGAGCTGAGACTTCATGCCATAGTATACCATGACATCATATCATCATGTATATATATATATATCTCATATCTAGAGAAATCCAAAGACAAGTCTCGTTGATATAACTTTTCAAAAAGGGAAATTTTAAAAGATAGATGGGTCTTTGGGTCTCCTCAGAAATGAAGATAAAGCATTCATCCATATTACCATGCATTCATTTTTTCATAACAAAAACTCATTGGGGTCCCCTTTCTCAGAATCCAGTAAACAGCAAAGACGACTCATCCATATCCTTACCGTACCAGAGGCAACCAGCAAAGGTTAATGGATCTTTTTGAAGAGAATCAGAATGCACTCCATCGGGATATGGACACTATGGGTACTCGCATGGATCAACTTATGGAAACCCTTCATGCTGTGATCAAGGGTCAAGAAGAACTACACCAAAGTGTTGCCAAGCTTACTACTGCTACTCCTTCCACCTCTGCTAATGGGAGAAATGACAATGCAAATATTGAGACTCCTACTGGTGCTCCTAGGAATGATGTTGACGATCATCATGATGTTATTGATCTCGATGAACCCCAATTGAACCTTGCTGTCGGGGTTGCCGAAACTGCAAAAATGTATCATGCTCTCGAAGAGCGACTTAGAGCCATGGAGGGTATCAAGGCTTCCAGATTCAATACTGCTACAATGTGCCTCGTGCCTGGGGTAGTTATTCCTCCCAAGTTCAAAGTCCCAGAGTTTGACAAATACAAAGGCACTTCTTTCCCAGAGACTCATCTTCGTTCCTATTGTCGCAAAATGGCGGCCTATGCTGAAAATGAACCTTTACTCATGCATTTCTTTCAAGACAGTTTTACCGGGGAATTGTTGGATTGGTATATGCAATTGGAAAGATCTCATGTCAGTACTTGGGGAGAGCTTGCTGATGCTTTTTTGAAACATTACTATTAAAATACTGCCATAGCTCCTAGCCGTACTTAGATCCAGGGGATGGTACAAAAGTCAGAAGAGTCTTTCAAAGAATATGCTCAGAGGTGGCGTGAACTGGCTGCAAGGGTCCAACCTCCTCTCTTGGATCGTGAATTGATTGATCTGTTTATGGGTACTCTACGAGGCCCTTATCTCCAGCATATGCTCAGTAGCATTTCTACTTCTTTCTCGGATATGGTCATTATTGGTGAACATGTTGAGACATGTATTAAGGCTGGAACGATTCAAGGTGTTCCTAACAATGCTAACAACAATGCATGCATTAATAGGAAACCATTTTCTGGTTTTGTCAAGAAGAAAGAGGGCGAGACCAGTGCCATCACCGTCAACCAAGGAAGAGCTCCTACATTTCCTCAAGTCTGATTCCCTTATTTTCCTACACCTGCTACTGTTCCCAACCAATTTGTTCCTCAAGTATATGTTGCTACAACTCCAGCACCCTGGATGGCCCAACAACGGCCTTTCTCTCCGCAACCGCTTTATGTTCTGCAACAACAGTTTGTACCTCCTACAACTTATCAACAACCAAATCAACAACCATAAGGCCCGAGAGCTCTTCAAAGACAGAGAACCCCATAAAGAAGATTTGATCTCATTCCCATGTCCTACGCCCAGCTTCTCCCACAGTTACTTGCTAGTCAAATGGTTCAATTGCGCGAACTCGGTCCACCGCCAAATCCTCTCCCTAGGGGATATGATATTAATACTCATTACGAATTCCATTCTGGTGCCCCAGGCCATACAATTGAAAATTGTAGAGCATTCAAGTGCAAAGTTCAAGATCTCATCGATGCAAAAGCCATCAACTTCAACCCTGTTGGTTCGAATATTCAAAATAATCCCATGTCTCCTCATCAAGGGGGAACAGTCCATGTTATTGAAGAAGTTAATGAACGGGTTTTAGTATCAAAGGTTGATGAAATTAAGATATCTTTGGAAACTATTAGAGAACATTTGTTGAAGCATGAAGTGCTACAAGAACTCCATGACTTCTGCTTAACCTATTCTTCCAAACCAGAAGAGTGTGCTGAGTTGAAGACGGCCATCCAACAGTTGATCGATGAAGGTGTCTTATAGATAGAGAAAGTATTTCGAGAAGAAAAGATTGATGTCCTGGAAATCCCCTACTATCTGAGAAGCTTTTCAGCAACCCCTAGTATTCCGTTAACAATTTAGGTTCCTATTACTCCCACAATGATTCAAGCTCCTATTCCTCCTATAAGCAACAACTCAAAGGCAGTTCCATGGGAGTATAATGTAGTCTATATTCATGGAAAGAGGTATGAGTGTCCTCCGGTTGGTGACAAGAATGTTACCAAAATTGCGGGAACAAGTAACATGACTCGCAGTGGTCGGGTCTTTTCTCCTCCACCACCACCTCCTAAGGAAACTAATAGTGAAGCTCTAGCTAAGGTCAGAGGAAAGCAAGTGATGGATGATCAACCCGAACTTTCTGTAGGACAAGAAGCGGAGCAACTTTTGAGAATTCTCAAGCGGAGTGATTACAAAGTAGTGGACCAGCTCAACCAGACACCATCCAAGATTTCCATCTTGTCTCTCCTTTTATGTTCAGAGGCCCACCGCAACGCCTTATTGAAGACCTTATGTTCTGCTCATGTTACCCAAGACATCTCTGTGGCCCAGTTTGAAGGAATAGTCACCAATATTGTTGTGGGAAATTGTTTGGGTTTATGTGATGATGAACTCCCAATTGAAGGCAGGGCCCATAATAAAGCATTGCATGTTTCTATGAAGTGTTTGGACACTGTTTTATCTCGAGTTTTGGTGGATACAGGGTCTTCACTCAATGTGATTCCTAAGGTTACTTTGTTTAAGCTGAATATGGACGGAGTAATGATGAGGCCCTCCACTCTAAATGTTCGAGCATTTGATGGTTTGAGAAGATCAGTGGATGGAGAAGTTGATTTGCCTGTCAATATTGGTCCCCACACTTTCTATTTTTCATTCTATGTTATGGACATCCGTCCATCCTATACTTGCCTTTTGGGTCGTCCATGGATTCATGTAGCAGGAGTTGTGACATCTACCTTTCATCAACGCCTGAAGTTCATTGCGAATGACCAAGTTGTCGTTGTTTGCAGGGAAGAAGACATAGTGATTAATAATCTGACTACCTACCGTTATGTGGAAGTGGAAGGCGAGGTACAAGAGTTTCCCTTTCAAGCTCTAGAGATTGTTACTGTTGACAAATTCCCTGTTGTGGAATGTAAGAAGTCTGAGATACCCCTGGCCTCTTTGAAGGATTCCAAAGCCCTCATAGAAGCTAGACCTCCCCATGACAGTTGGGAAAAATTGATTGAAGTTCCAGAGAAGAAAGACCATTTTGGTCTTGGGTATCAGCCATCATCCTCCGTGCAAGCTGGTTGGGTTCCTCTCAAAGGACAACAGGTTCCCCCAATTTCTGAAGTGTTCGTCAGTGTTGGTGTAAGCAAAGAAGGACAAGTGCTCTCCACAGATGCTGAAGGTGACGATGAAGATATTTCAAGATTTATCTATCAAGTTGCGTCAGACCAGGAGCTCAGCAATTGGACTGCCGTGGACATCCCTGAAGTTATTTTCCTTGATGTGTAATTTTCTGTTTCCATTTTAAGTCGTATGTCCTGCCCAAGGCATACTGACAGCTTGTAGAAGGGGCCCCTTATGTTTCAATCTTCGTTTAACATTGAATGAAAAATCGCACTTTCGCTTACAATTTTGTTCTCTGTCTTTTCTTTTACTTTTACTTTTTCAAAATAAAAATGGAAATACTTTTCTTTTCATATTCTAAATATTCTTTTGCACTTTCTAAAAATAAAACACAAAATCATCGATCATGCAGATCCATCTCGGACTCCGTTGGAAATGATAATGCTATGGCTCCTTATATCCTTGAGAATTCAGTTGATCATGCTAACGAAGATAGTGAGGAAGATTGTGAAGTCCCTGAAGAACTAGCCAGACTCTTGAGACAGGAAGAGAAGGTCATCCAGGCGTATCAAGAGGAAACAGAAGTCGTCAATCTCGGTACTGAAGAGGTAAAGAGAGAAGTCAAGATAGGGGCCTCCTTGCAAAGTGAAGAAAAGAAGGGGTTGATGGAATTGCTTCAAGAGTGTGCTGACATCTTCGCCTGGTCGTATGAAGACATGCCCAACTTAGACACTGATATAGTAATGCATAGATTGCCACTCAAGCCAGAATGTCCTCCTATAAAGAAAAAACCAAGAAGGACCAGACCCGACATGGCCTTGAAGATCAAAGAAGAGGTTCAGAAACAACTCGAAGCAGGTTTCCTATCTGTGATAAATTACCTGCCTTGGATTGCTAACATTGTGCCCATACCTAAGAAGGATGGTAAGGTACATATGTGTGTTGACTACCGATACTTGAATAGAGCAAGACCGAAGGATGATTTCCCGTTGCCTCATATTGATGTATTGGTTGATAACGCTGCTCAGTCTTCGGTGTTTTCCTTTATGGATGGGTTCTCTGGCTACAATCAGATAAAGATGGCTCCAGAAGACATGGATAAAACTGCTTTCACAACCCCTTGGGGTACCTTTTGCTATAGAGTCATGCCTTTTGGTCTTAAAAATGCTGGTGCGACATATCAGCGAGCTATGGTGACTCTCTTTCACGACATGATTCATAAAGAAGTCGAGGTGTATGTGGACGACATGATTGTGAAGTCACAGACTGAGAAAGAACATTTGGTTCATTTGAAGAAGTTGTTTGATCGTTTGCAAAAGTTCAGGTTAAGGCTTAATCCCAACAAATGCACCTTTGGGGTTCGGTCGGGCAAGTTACTTGGTTTTATCGTGAGTCAACGAGGAATTGAAGTAGATCCAGACAAAGTAAAAGCAATACAAGATATGCTGGTGCCGAAAAATGAGAAGGAAGTACGAGGCTTCCTTGGAAGGTTGAATTACATAGCCCGGTTCATTTCCCATCTTACTTCTACCTGTGAACCCATCTTTAAATTGTTATGCAAGAATCAGGATGTCTGTTGGGATGAGAGTTGTCAAGAAGCTTTCGAGAAGATTAAGCAGTATCTTCAAGAACCACCAATACTCATACCACCAGTTCCCGAGAGACCTCTCATTATGTATTTGACTGTGCTTGAAGGATCTATGGGTTGTGTGCCCGGACAACATGATGATACTGGACGAAAAGAACACGCCATTTACTATTTGAGCAAGAATTTTACTGATTCTGAGTCGAGGTATTCCTTACTTGAGAAGACTTGTTGTGCTCTTACGTGGGCAGCCCGACGTTTGAGGCAGTATATGTTGACACATTCTACGCTTCTAATATCTAAGATGGATCCAATAAAGTACATCTTCGAGAAACCAGCACTTACAGGCAGATTGGCTCGGTGGCAAATGCTTTTGTCCGAGTATGACATCCAGTACGTCACACAAAAGGCCATCAAAGGTAGCATTCTTGTTGATCATCTCGCTCACCAACCATTGGAAGAATATCAGCCCATGAAGTTCGACTTTCCAGACGAGGATATTATGAAACTTGATGACAATGAAGGACCTGAACCGGGGGAGCGATGGACTCTCACGTTTGATGGTGTGTCAAATGCTATGGGTCATGGTATCGGGGCAGTTCTGACCTCTCCACGCAACACTCACATACCTTTCACTGCCAGATTATGTTTTAATTGCACGAATAATGTCACTGAATACGAAGCTTGTAAGATAGGCCTTGAGGCAGCCATTGATTTGAATATCAAGATTCTTGAAGTTTATGGGGATTCTGCCTTAGTGATACATCAAGTACGGGGTGATTGGGATACACGGCACCCTAATTTAGTTCCATATAGGGATTACATAGTTGAGTTATTGCCCGCTTTCGATGAGGTCACCTTTGAGCACATTCCTAGAGAAGCGAATCAACTGGTAGACGCTCTGGCCACTTTAGCAGCAATGTTCAAAGTCAATTACCCGAATTATGCACCTAGTATAAGGATCTATCGTTACAAGGAGCCAGCACATATTTTCCCTGCTCATTGTCTCACCACTGAAGATGTATCAGACGAAAGACCGTGGTATTTCGACATCAAAAGATATCTTGAGAAGCAAGAGTACCCCGAAGATGCTACGATTTGTGATAAGCGGACTCTCAGAAGGTTGGCGTCTAAGTTTTTATTGTCAGGAGACGTTATGTACAAGAGAAACTATGATTCGGTTCTGCTCAGATGCGTGGTTAGACACGAGGCAGAATCCATTATACGAGAAATACATGAGGGCTCTTTTGGGACTCATGCCAGTGGGCATTCCATGGCCAAGAAGATCCTACGAGCAGGTTATTTTTGGATGACGATGGAAAGTGACTGTTATGTATATGCCAAAATGTGCCATAAATGTCAGGTTTACGCAGACAGGATACATGTTCCTCCCACTCCTTTAAATGTGATGACTTCACCATGGCCCTTTGCAATGTGGGGTATCGATATGATTGGACGCATCGAGCCGAGCGCTTCAAATGGACACAGGTTTATCCTTGTTGCTATGATTACTTCACCAAGTGGGTGGAAGCGGCTTCGTACAAGAATGTGATCAAGCAAGTTATCACTCGCTTCATCAAGAGAGAGATCATATGCCGGTATAGAACTCCTAACAAGATAATCACTAATAACGGGTCAAATCTCAACAACAAGATGATGAAGGAAATGTGTGAAGATTTCAAGATCGAGCACCATAATTCATCACCCTATCGGCCAAAGGTGAATGGGGCAGTCGAAGCTGCTAACAAGAACATAAAGAAGATCGTCCAGAAAATGGTGAGAACATACAAAGATTGGCATGAGATGTTTCCTTTTGCCCTGCATGGCTATCGAACTTCGGTGCGTACTTCCACTGAGGCAACTCCGTTTTCACTAGTCTATGGTATGGATGCGGTACTCCTGGTCGAAGTGGAGATCCCTTCCTTAAGGGTTTTGATGGATACTAAACTTGATGAAGCAGAATGGATTCAAACGAGACTCGACCAACTCAATCTCATCGAAGAAAAACGCCTGGCAGCCATTTGTCATGGTCAGTTATACCAATAGCGTCTCAAGAGGGCATTTGACAAGAAGATTCAGCCTCGAGATTTCCACGCAGGTGACTTGGTCTTAAGAAAGATTCTCCCAATCCACACTGATCCAAGAGGCAAGTGGACTCCCAACTATGAGGAACCATACATCGTGAAGAAAACTTTCTCAGGAGGTGCTCTAATCCTGACAAACATGGATGGGGAAGATGTTCCGCTTCCAGTCAATTCAGACTCAGTCAAAAAATACTACACATGAAAGGACCCGCTAAGTCAAAAACCCGAAAGGGCGGCTTAGGCAAAGGTTAGGGCTAAAAAAGAAAAAAAGAGAATAACCCGCTAAGTCGAAAACCCGAAAAGGCGACTTAGGCAAAAATGGGTGTCCCGGTGGATTGAAAACCCGAAAGGGCAATCCAGGAAAAAATTAGGGACAGAAAAGCGAGAGACTGCAGTCTAAAGACTCTTCACGTACACCCTCCTAATGCGGGATGGATCGATCTAACTATTATCCTTTGGAAGCATGGCACTAGGACGACCCGGGATGCGAGAACTATATCAATATCAGTTTTAACGGAAATTCGAGATTTTCTTATTGCCATTTTACTCGTTGTATTCTTTTTTTTCTCTACAACTTCCACATTTAGGAGTTGTTTCTATGTATGAATGCCCATTTACGGGCCAAACTCATTAATAAAAATTTTCCCTTCCATTAAAAAAATATTTGTTATGTTCTTTTACTTTATTTTTCGTATGCGAATCGTGATTTAAATTCTTTGTTAAGCATTGCATTGGAAACAATAAGTCAATAATAATCACGAGCTAAGATGTGAAACACTACATTACATGGATATGAAGGCATCCCTAGGAAATGTTGTGGCGTTCAAGTGTTTGTTCTTCTGTGCAGGTAGCAAGTCATAACGGTCACCTGGACCAAGATGTCATCCTCGTCACCTCCTTACAATCGACCGAGCGCCCGATTCTCCCATATGGAGAGACTTGGGGCATTGGTTGAGATCCACGTCTCTTTTCGGTTATTCACAAAGCCCAACACATGAAGGAAGCCAGATCAAGTCATTTCTCGTCAGCAAGATTTAATTCCCTAGTGAACTCGGTGGAGCTAACTCTTTTCTCTCAAATTTCAAGCACCAGTCCATTTTAGTATCTCAAGATGACGGGCAACAGATCCCAATAAGTTTTTGGCATTTTACATACAATAATAATCACGACATATTGCATTGCATCCTCAAACGCACAACATATCCATGGATCATCATGTCACACTTCAAATGCATATGAAGCATGAGCCAGATCAATCCCAAATCAATAAAGCATCCTCACAAAAAAATTTTATCCTCATAATTCCCAGTTAACATCTGTTATTACACTACCAACTAAAATAAACCATGGTGCCAGTACGTCGTACTTCCCCAACTCTCAATACTCATGTTATCTTTGCTAGGGTCGTAGGTCGCTCGTAGGTCTTACCCTCACGTTATCTTTCATAGGGTCGTAGGTCGTTCGTAGGTCTTACCCTCACGTTATCTTTGCTAGGGTCATAGGTTGCTCGTAGGTCTTACCCTCACATTATCTTTGCTAGGGTCGTAGGTCGCTCGTAGGTGTTACCCTCACTTTATCTTTCATAGGGTCGTAGGTCGCTCGTAGGTCTTACCCTCACGTTATCTTTACTAGGGTCGTAGGTCGCTCTTAGGTCTTACCCTCATGTTATCTTTACTAGGGTCGTAGGTCGCTCTTAGGTCTTACCCTCATGTTATCCTTCTAAAGTCGTAGGTCGCCCATAGATCTTACCATCGTTCTATCTTTGCTAGGGTCGTAGGTCGCTCGTAGGTCTTACCTTCACATTATCTTTGCTAGGGTCGTAGGTCACTAGTAGGTCTTACCCTCATGTTATCTTTGCTAGGGTCATAGGTCGCTCGTAGGTCTTACCCTCACGTTATCTTTCATAGGGTCGTAGGTCGCTCGTAGGTCTTACCCTCACGTTATCTTTCATAGGGTCATAGGTCACTCGTAGGTCTTACCCTCGTGTTATATTTCGTAGGGTCGTAGGTCGCTCGTAGGTATTACCCTCACGTTATCTTTGCTAGGGTCGTAGGTCGCTCGTAGGTCTTACCCTTACGTTGTCTTTCATAGGGTTGTAGATCGCTCGTAGGTCTTACCCTCAAGTTATCTTTCATAGGGTCGTAGGTCACTCGTAGGTCTTACCCCCACGTTATCTTTCATAGGGTTGTAGGTCGCTCGTAGGTCTTACCTTCATGTTATCTTTGCTAGAGTCGTAGGTCGCTCGTAGGTCTTACCCTCACGTTATCTTTGCTAGGGTCGTAGGTGGCTCGTAGGTCTTACCCTCATGTTATCTTTGCTAGGGTCGTAGGTCACCTGTAGGTCTTACCCCCACTTTACCTTTCTCTTGGGTCATAGATCATACGTCTATCTTTACCCGTTGTCTTTACCTTTCTCTTGGGTCATAGATTATACGCCGATCTTTACCCATTATCTTTACCTTTCTTTTTTGAGTCGTGAAATACCGCTTGATAGATTCTCTGTCGCCATCAAGTTTTACTCACTGCATTTAAGTTACCATTTTGTCAAGTAATTCTACTTTCAGTCATCATGACATAGTCAACCATATCCTTTCAATCACCCTGCCACTCATTCCCTCAAAAACCTTGTATCGGCACCGTTACCCCAGTACGAGCTACCCTTTTTCAACCATGTTTTATCCATCATGACCAGTCCACCAGAAGACCAGTTTGTCTTTCCCCAGCGGACATCCACACCAGTGAATAACACTCACACCATCTCTCCAGGGTAAATTTCGGGTCCTGGTATTTAATCATCTTCGACCTTGAACTTCCGAAAGGATGACGCCAATCTCACATTCAGGTTTAAGACGATTAAATAGGGGCAGCTGTCGTACCCCAAATTTGCCCTATCTCTTTATTTTTGTCTAGCTTTGGACTTTGCATTACATTTTCATCATTTTATTATTCAGTCATTTGCATATCCTTCATCTCATGGAATCGAGAGTTTTGGTTTAAAGTTTTAGGGTTGTGCCCTCTTTATGTCTAATCTTGTTTTGAGGTTTTCTTATCAGGTAGAAAGGAAACGCATATGGTTCTCGATTAGTGGATCGTGGAACGAATTTTGTCATCACGTTGAAAGGTTGGTTCTCGCTCAAATTTATCGGAGCCTGGATTAGGGTTTATTTCCCTATGGATGTTGGTCAAGATGCTAGGGTTTCGAGTTTTTGGTTTCTGTGAAGATGTTTCTCTCGCCTGCCTAAAAGATGGCTCAAAGCTCAGTGCGTTAGGTCAAAAATCTCACCTCCTCGCATTTCAAGTTTCTTCTTAAAGTCTCCAAGCCATGAAGTCGAGAATTTGAAGTTTGGATTGACAAATGTGGAGTTTGGGCACAAGAAATGAGGCTGAGGATTCATGACCGTCAAGACATGTTTTTGGTGCTTAAGTTACAGGTTATTGTGGGTTGAATATAAAAAATTAGGGTTCTGGTCGAGAAGTGCAAGTGTGGTTCAGGCATGATATGAAGATCAAGGTTCAAGCGACGGGTGTTTTGAGTTCGAATTAACCAGTGGAATTAAATTCTCAAGCATTTATTTTGTTAGAGAGTTTGATTGGATTCTGAAAGATAAGGCGCATTGATTGCTTGAAGAACGAGTTACAACCATTGTTCATGAGTTCTCGAGGTTTAAGTTACAAAGTTAAGATGTGCATTCGAACTATTCAAGAGAGAATTTCAGAATTCAAATAAGATTCAAGAGTCATTTGATTTCTATAACAAAGTTCATCGTTGATAAATTCGGTCAAATTCGTGCTCATTACATTTTTTGAGACAAGTTACAAGGCATGTTACAGTGTGAAATTCAAATTACATTTGTTTTGTTTACAAAAAAAAGGGAGAGAAATGATGTGTGTTTCTTCAAGTCTTCATATTCACTCCTCGCCATGGTATTTTCATCATTCAATCTCGCTTTGGACCGTCCAATACTCGTGCTCATGAAACAAGGAAAAAGAAAAATTAGTAAATCAAACATATGAAAAGAAATTCCAAACAATTATTTGTTAAAATAGAAAATGCTCATCATCAGGGTTGGTATTTGGAATCAGAAATCAGAAGGGGTCTATCTTTGATCATGGACCATTTCTCCCAATTGCAAATCACAAAAAGTTTCCCTTTTGTTCACAAAAAGGAGAAAGAAAATTGCAAGCATTTTCTTGTTGCTAAAGCGAAATAGTCAAGCTACCAAAGTAAAGCTACACTGCTAAATTGCAGCCTAAGCAAACTGCCAACAACGCATAAAAACAACAAAACAATAAGCAACGCATAGCAAACAAGCATAGTAGAACAGCAACAGCAAGTCACAGGTCAGCAAGCGCATAACAACAGCAGCCTAAGGCTGCAACCAGAGTAGCAAAGCAGGACAGCAATAGCACAACGACAAACATAAGGCAAGCAAAGGGCAGGTTTGCAGCAAATAAAAATAGGCAGCAATTCACAAAAACAACAAGTTATCAAGTAACTTACAATCCCCACACTCATCATGTTCCAAAGTATCATCCCTTCAGAATTAGTTTTCAAAAGAAACGAAAATCACTAGCTTTACATCACAGAAAGATAAAAGAGGAAAAGAAAAACCTGCATTAAATCTGCCCAAAACAGTCCAAAAACTGTTGTAACATTGCACAAAAATAGGCAAAGCAAACTGCATCAAAAAAGTAACAAAGCAGAGCAAAAATATGTTTAAAATCTCACTAATTCCCCCCCCCCCCCCCCCCCCCCCCAATTTTCACTGTTATTTCACTATAAAGAAGGGGCCACTGTTTCATCAAGGAGGAGGATCTTTCCACACAGCCTAAAAAACGGCAAAGGAGATAACCAGCAAGACAAGGGAGCCAAAAAAACCAGAAAAAGATCTTACCAAAAACACACAAAAACCAAACCCCTCTAATAACCTTCAAAACCCACCTTCATATAGGACTCACTCAAAAAAAAGAAACTGATTGCACTCCATAACCAGACCACTGCCTTCACCTTCCAAAATCACTCTAAAGAACAATTTAGAAAATAGACAGGAAATATCACCACCTACTCTCATCAACATAACCTTAATATCCACCCCCAAGACCAAAACCTGGCCACCATAACTGGTCATACCAGTCTTTCAAAGAAGAAGAGCAGAGAAACTGGGGCAAAGCAGAAGCAGGCTAAGAGAAGAAAGAGTTACCTCGAGGATTCTTATTGTCGAATAGTTTTCACATTGATAACATTTTTCTTTCATAACACTCTGCTATTTTGTTGAATATAATTTCTTAGGTGTTGTCTGCCCTGTTGCCATATTGTAAGATACTCATGTGCATACTCCTGTTGTCGTCGGTATACCCCTGCATTAGGAGTTAGTCATTTGTCAGTTTGTTAGGAAAGAAAGAGATCTCTGCTACAATTTCTTTGACACCTCATTTCACAATGCCGCCAACTTTCCTCCATCCGTTTACCTCAAACCTGTAATAAAACACACAGAAGCATACACACAAAAAACTTAGAGAAAAATAATAATCTTTGTGTCATTCACAGTAAGCTCATCAAGGAAGAGCTCCATTTTTTTCCTTCTGAGACAAATAGGAATTCATCTAGATTTCGCAAAGGCGACTATAGCAATATTTTGTTCCCTTTAGATAGCATCTTTTTTTAGCCATTAATTCAACCCACTGATACACGTATTCCTCTTCTCGTCCCTCTGCAACATCAAAAAACCCAACAACGTATCAATTCCCCACCTCTTTCTGCTTAACTCTCAACACGTACAGAAAACATAGAAGTAGAATAAGGACGAACAAGAGTTTGCAAGGTCTTACCTGAATCCCCTTAGCAACGATGACGAGGTAACTTTGAATGCCAAATGCATGGTTACAGTTTTTCTTCGGAAACAAGATGAAGATGGAGATGGTTTCATTTCTTTTGTTTGAACGTGAGCGACAAAATTGAGAGGAAGGAATATGTTTGTTCACAATTTCTCTTTATGTTTAATGAAGAAGGTGCGATCGTTTCCTGGTTCTAGGGTTTGGGAGTAATGCGCTTCTGGCTTTTAGAAGGGGGTTGGATCCGGGTCAAACCCGACCTGGTCTTCCCCAAGCCCTTTTCCTTCATTTGTGATTCTACTTTTTGGGCCCCTTCCCACATCCTTTTCTTAGCCCATCCGAAAATTATACCTTTCACCCCCAATTCCCTGTCTTACACTTTCTTTTTATTAAATAACTTAGTTTAATTTTAAATTAATAGTCTTTTTAGTTAAGTTAGTTTTTTTTAATCAAATAGCTATGTTTTAGTTAATTAAATAACTTTAATTAGTTAGATTGGTTTTAGACTTAATTAGTATTTTTTTTTTAGAAATTTCAATTACTTTAGATTTATTTTATAATTCTAGAACTTCTAATTAGCTTAGACATATTTTATTAACTTTATTTCAGTCTTAGAATTTTAATCTTTAGTTTAAAATTAATTTAATTTAGATTTATATCAGTACCTTTAAAATTAAATTAGGATTTAAATTAATAACTTCATAATTTTATTTGATTTAGGTTTAACTTGATTTAGATTTAATTTTAGAATTTTAGAATTTTTACTTGTTTTAGATTTAATTTAAAAACCTTAGAATTTTAATTTAGTTTAGATCTAATTTAGTAATTTTAGAATTATTTTATAACCATAGAATTTATGATTAATTTAGAATTATTTTAGTAAGTAATCTTGGAATTTTGATAATTAGTTCCATTTTCTTCTATTTAAATACTTTGTCATTTAAATTTCTCGATGCCCTTGGTCATTAATCTGTTTCATTAGATTTAGTTTCTCGTGAATTTTAGAATGCTTATACTTTGTTGATTCATCTTATTTTACTTGCTCGATTTATTCCAAAGGAAATGTTTTAACTTTGTTGACTACACGTCATCAAACACATCTCGTCCAATCGTGTGAATACCCTCATTCATCTTTCGTGTGTTTACTATTTTGCTAAACTTAAGATAATTTTTCTAAGATTCAATTTCCAAACTCACACCTTTTAAGTCAAAATTTCGACATTAGGTCGTCGTATCTTCGAAATCTCATTCACACTCATTTTGACCAAACAAATAAAAAATCCAAAAACACTCCTTAACCATTACTTAAATTTATTTTAAAACTCGCAAAAACACTCAACAAATCAAAACTCCCCCAAGGGGCATGTTATCTTCATTCTACCGCGATACCGGCTGTGCCTATTGCTAGATTGCGTGCGTTAACGTTGCCCACTAACAAAAATACAAACAAACCAACCATTTTCTAGAGGAACTACGGTGTTCTGATTCCTTCATTGGATACGTAGGCAAAGGGTCGTGAAACCCTCACAAACGCAATAATAAAAACCATTCATTTCCCTTTAAGCAAGCATAGTTGTAGATAAATACACCCTTTAAGACAAACAAACAAAATGGATCTCATTGAGTACAACGGATGCGATGGGTGTTAATACCTTCCCCCCGCATAACCGACTCCCTTACCCTTTCTCTTGGTCGCAAGACCATCTTATCCATTCCCTTGTGGTTTTATCGATATTTCCCCTTCCTTCGGGATAAATAAATTTCGGTGGCGGCTCTATGTTTTCTGCCGGTAGCTTCAGGGATTAATTACATAGCCAAAAACCCGGGAAAAAAGCGATAAGTAAAAAGTCCTAGATTAAACTATTACAAACCATGAACAATTACAGAAATATTGGGAAAAATAATTAACATGCGCGCGATGAATCGTATACGAGACAAATAGGGTTTTGACCCTTGCTTAAACCTAATTGCGATTGACTAAAGAAAAAGTATTTTTGTCATGTTTTTTTTTAAAGAAAATAAAGAACATTAAATTAAAAATAAAATCCTAATTCTAATTAATTTTAAATTAAGAAAAAATAAATTAATTTATCCTAAAAACCTATTTTTTTATATTTTTTTATTTATTTGAGAAAAAGTAAAGGAATTAAATCAGAAATTTACCCTAATATCTATTTAATTTTATTTATATAAAAGAAGGGTTAAAATTACCCTAAGTTAAACTAAAGTAAATTAACAAAATTAAGTTTAATAAAAAAAAATCTAATTCTAATTTTTGGATTTCTTGATTTTATGATTTTATGAAAAATAATTAATTTGTTAATTATAAATAATTAAAGGAAGTATAAAAAGAAATTAAGAAGAAAAAAAAAGAAATAAGGAAGAGATGAGATGGGCCTATGCTAGCAATTTTGGGGGGGTGAATATCTGATTTCCTTGGCCCAAAATGTTGATGGCCCAAACCCTACGTTGAATCCTATGCATTGATCTTCTGATGGTCCATGGTACACCTGCGCGTATGGGACGTTGGATTTGAATCAGGGACGATTTGCTGGCTGGATCTCGTGAGTGCGTAGTATAGGCCTGGGCGTGAGATGCATGGAATCTACGTGAGATAAATCAGAAAACATGAAAATGTTTGGACCTGGGATCGAACCCAGGTCCTTCCTCTCATATACCTCCATCTGGACCATCTGCGTTGGCTATTCAATTATGAGTATAATTACATAAATAAAAGATATAGAAAACAAAGTTACTAAGTCCAGTCAGCAAAATTAATTGAGTCATCAACTTAAGGGACCAATTAAAACACGGGAAAAGGCCACACACGCACACCAGAGTCAGCCGGGGTCAACAACGCCAGAGCTGTGCTCCGGTCGTCTTCTTCGGTAGGGACGCTTCCTGAATCGTGCGAAAATAATGAAAATAGGCCAAACAAAATAACCAGATCCATTAATTAGGGCATGGAGATCATCATGATGGTATTTCCGTGGTTCAACACTGTTTGCTTTCATCAAAATGAAGCTTCAACCAATATGAGCCCTAACAATGGTGATTTATGTTTTAGCCACCAGAAACCTCAAACGATGGTCCACTCATATTCTAAACATTCACGTGAACTCAATGGCATGGTTAGTATGAATTGAATCAATCTTTAAATGAAAGTACGATCAATATAAATTTTGCAAGGTATATGTTCATGTATGCATAGTCTCAGCATGCATGGCTATGTAAAAAGAGTGCGGTTATACCTTGTCTTACATGTGGATCACAACGGAGTGGATGAAAAGTCTGGTAGACGGCTGAAACTTTGAATTTGAATTTGATCCACTTGTTTGAAATTTTGAATGAAATTTACCCTTGGGAGGCTGCTGCTGAACCGTGATAGGGTTTTGGGATGGCTTTCTTTATATGTGGAGGGCGAATTAGGGTGATAATAACCAACCAATATCTCACCATTAAGAAGAGAATAATCTTGTTTCTTAAAAAGCCAAAGTTTCCAAAAGTGATGAAAGATCTATTTTTTGCATGTTTTGATGCCTTAGTCGCGGCATTGGGCTCATGGGGGGTGCAAGGGAGTCAACAAACCAGCCCACACTCATTTATTCATTTATTCCTTATTTTATTTAAAATAACTTTAAATGAATAAAATTATGATAAAATAGAATAAAAATGTATAAAATGAAATAGATGAATTAGGGGGTCCTTGATGGGCTTAAGAATAGGTTTAACTCAAGAAAACAAAGCTCATTTGAAAAAAAATTGCAAAATGGTCTATACTTGTTTCATAAACTTTTTTTTCAAAATCCACCAACTTCTCCAATGCATAATTCTCTCACTTTTGATCATATGAGAGTGTTCTTGGACTCTTTAGAAAGCTTGAGATGTCCCCTAAGCAACCCTTTTAGTCTCATCTCAATTGAGTTTTCCATGTTCATGCATGAAGCTTTGACCCAAAAGGTGTTTTTGTTGACTTTCTAAAATGACCTATAATGTCAAAATTCATATCTTCTTGTGAGTGCATATTTTGAACTTGGGAGCTGAATATGAATTGTAGGTAATTTCATCCTCTTCAAAATGATATTTGGATGGGTCATTTCTGATGAAGTATGAGAAAGTTATGCTTGGTCAAAATTGAGTTGACTTTTCCTACAAAACCCTAATTTGGAAAATTTTGGGTTTTGATGAATTGTGAGCAATCTGTGATGAATCATGGTCAACCCTTGATCAAATTATGAATGTTACTTCAAAATGAGGATGTTGACCAAAAATCTTGAAGTTTGACTGTATGTGGGCCACAGTTGACTTTTGACCTGGCACATTCGATTTTTAGGCATTTGAGCAATTGATTGAGCAAACTTCTTCTGCAAGGCTTGAAACTTGACATGGATGATCTTGAGAATATATTAGGACAATGGTGAGCATTTCGGATCCTTTGGAATCAAGCATCTTGATGCAAAATGAAACCCTAATTTGAGGTAGACTGCCTTTGAAGAGAGTTTGTCTGGTCAACTCTTGGACTTCCTTGAGCAATTTGAGGACCTCACTTGACATGTATTGAGAAATATGGGAGGGAAAATTTTGGGGTACAACAACGTGTCCGTACATTACATCCATACGTCATAGCATTGACAACACAGATACATACGACACAATCTCATTTATTTTGAGAACATTATTGTACCATGCATTTCATACATCATGACATTGCATACAAATAACCTTTCATCTTTTCTGGAAAGATCAATCAACAGAAAATTATCGTCAAATTTTCAACAAGTCAATTACAGATCAATTCCCAAGAAAGGACTGGTCAACCATCTACATAACAGATATTTCTTTCAGACCCATGTCGGTTCAGTTTAAATCTCTCAACAGTTTATTATGATTATTTCTCGTAGACGTCTTCTCTGGTTCAGATAAATCTCTCAATGATTTGTTCTGATTCTTCTCCAAATCCGTGCCAGTTCAACTTAAACCTCTCAATGGTTTATTCTGATTCTTCCCCGCAGACGCTTTCTCTGGTTCAGATAAATCACTCAAAGATTTACTCTGATTCTTTCCAGTTAAAGAAAATTCAAGATCTATTTTGGTTCAGTTTAAACCCCTCAACGGTTTATCCTGATACTTTCCAAAGGAACACTTCGGGTTCAGATAAATCTCTCAATGGTTTGTTCTGATTCTTTCCCGCATACGCTTTCTCTAGTTCAGATAAATCACTCAAAAATTTAATTTGATTCTTTCCAGTTAAAGAACATTCAAGACCTCTTTTGGTTCAGTTTAAACCCCTCAACGGTTTATCCTGATACTTTCCAAAGGAACACTTCGGGTTCAAATAAATCTCTCAACAGTTTATTCTGATTCTTTCCCGCATACGCTTTCTCTGGTTCAGATAAATCACTCAAAGATTTACTCTAATTCTTTCTAGTTAAAGAATAATTCAAGGCCTCTTTTGGTTCAGTTTAAACCCTTCAACGGTTTATCTTGATACTTTCCAAAGGAACATTTCTGGTTCAGATAAATCGCTCCAAGATTTATTCTAATTCTCCCCAGTCAAACAACATGCAAGGCTTCTTCTAGTTTAGATAAATCGCTCCAAGGATTTGTTCTGATTCTTTTCCATTTGAAATCAAGTTCAGACCTAGTCCATTTTCTGTCAACAGTCACCTTTGGATGGCATCTACAAACCCATCTCCGAAAAATCTCCATCATTCATCCAAATGGCATCTATAAGCCCATTCACAATTCATCTTCGAGTGCAAATTTCTGGGCACTCTAGTATTTAATCATTTTCCACCTTCAAGTCACGAATGGCAGATTCGCCAATCTGACTCTTCAGGTTAAAGAAAATTGAACAGGGGCAGCTGTTATACCCTAAAATTTGCCCTCTCATTTCTTAAAGGATCATCCTGGACCCTCAGATCAAAAATCAAGTTTCAACAATTATATTTCATCAAGACGTGAAATTGGTTCATCAAAAATCAGAAGTCAGAAATTACTTTGAAAAATCTAAATTTCTAAACATTTAGAAATTTTTCTAAGTGTTAAGAGAATATGGTACTTTAGAACTTCTAAGCCATCCTCTACACAAGTGAAATCATAATTTACAAACACAGTTCAACACATGATGCTTCAATCAGAACATGTGGAAGGGATGCTCTTCGGTCAGAACATGATTCTTCAGCATATAAAGGCTATGTTCAACGCTTCTCAGAACATCACTCTTTGAGTCTCACTCTTGTCTTCTGCGATCAGAACATCACCAAATCCCAAAACCTCGTTAGAGCAACCTGCTGCACTACCATAGCACAGTCCTGCCACCAGTTGCCACAACACTCTAAAGTGCTGCTGATCTAGTCCACGCCTGCGTTTTTCTCAAACCCCATAATTGCACCAAATTAGAATACAAAAACTGTATTTAAAAAGAAATGGAACAGTATTCCAAAAAGGTTTAAATCCTATTTGTTTCCCCCAAAAAACCACAGCAAACTCACTTATAAATAAGTTGCTCCATCACACGTTCAAGGGGTTGGCTTTTGTAGAGAGAGAATTGTCAAAAGAAAGAAAATAAAAACTATGAAACCTTCGTAAAAATCCAGAATTCCCAAACAGAAAACCAAACCTTTTTTTCTTCCCTTTGAATCAAAGAACTTAGCATTTTCTCTTCCATTGTTCCTACTAACTCCAGGACATCAGAAGGCAGCAGTTCAAGTTCCAAGCACACGTTCCAGATTCAAGGTAAGTCTTTCTGACTTTGCATCTTTTCATTCAGAACATCATTAAATATGTAAATATCATAGTATTGATGTTGTCCATATCATTGCGTAAGTAGAAAAACTGTGGATCAGAACTTCTTGATTAAGGCTAGACTCAGAATCAGGATTAGAACTTCTATAAATTGTTGTGCCTTTATCCTTCTGATTTGCTGTTTGTTAAGAACTGAATAAATTACTGATTGTGCTGATTAATATGAGGAAAGAGTTTAAATGTAGCACAGAACTTCTGATTTTTACTCACAGTTTTAGCACAACACAGAACTTCTAAGTTCTCCTCACTGTTTTAACACACAGAACTTTTATGATTTTATCACTATTTAAACACACTGATCTTCTGATGTTCACTCGCTGTTAACACACACTGAACTTCTGATGTTCACTAACTGTCTTAGCACATACTGAACTTCTGAATTCTCTTCACTATTTTAATGCACAAAATTCTAAGACTTTCTCACTGTTCTAATACTCAAGTTCAGCACATAGCAACACAGAACTTCTGTGTTTTCCCTCTAATGTTTCTTGTAGGACCTCAGAGTGTATCAATCCAGAACTTCTGACGCTTCTTTCTGAACCACGGCGCGCCCGACATCAGAACTTCTGATCCCCTTTGTTTTTCTTTCAGCAGCATGCTAATTCTGTCTCTCATTATTTCCTTTTTTTATCATTTTCAATATTAATACCCTTTTTATTAATATAAAAAGACATAAAAATATTTTCTTTTCTTATTAATTAATTTATTTCTTTTTCTTAATTCACTAAGACAAAAAAACCATTTTCTAAACAAGTCATTTTTCTTTCTCGCATTGTACATTTCAATATGTTGTAATAGTTAAATAGGATTTAAATTATTGCACCCCCCCCCCCCATTTGTAAATTTGTACCCCCATCCCTAAATGATGTTGTTGTACCCCAAAATTTGTCCTCTCAATTCTCAAGGCCTTTCTTACAAGGATTTTCAAGGTTCAAGCTTGCACAAGTACTTTGGAATTTTCCAGTATCAAAATTAAAAGGAAACTGTCAAAAATGGAGAAAAACAGATAAAAATAACATTTTGACAAATTTGGAGGAAAACAGGTCTCCTTCGATTCAGCACCCTTCGATTGACTCTTGGCCTCCTTCGAATGCAACTTGGATTACATCCTTCGTTTTGAGCAAGAGCCTCCTCCGAATGCAACTTGGATTACATCCTTCGTTTTGAGCAAGAGCCTCCTTCGAATGCAACTTGGATTACATCCTTCGTTTTGAGCAAGAGCCTCCTTCGAATTCAACTTCGGCATGTCCTTCATTTTGAGCTTAAAGCCTCCTTTGAGTGCAAGTTTAGGTACATCCTTCATTTGGATTGGAAACATCCTTCGAATGCAACTTGGATATGTCCTTCATGTTGAACTTAAAGCCTCCTTCGAGTGCAAGTTTAGAAACACCCTTCGATTCAGAAGCCAGGAACTTCCCTCACACTAAAAGGCAATGACTCCCTTTATGTTTGTTTTGACCCAAGCTTCGATTGGGCAATATGCTTCCTTCGAGCATGAGCTTTCGATTTGGCAATATGTTTTCTTCGATACAAGCTTCGACTGGGCATTAGCTTGTTTCGACCACAAGGCTTCGACAAAACATTGACTACGTTTGTACTAGCTTCGACTGGACAACATTTAGTGTGCTGCATTTCCATCCCTGACAAACTTCAGCACATGGTTGATGGCCCCTTCAAATGATGCACAAAGGTGATTCGTTCGAAGGACACTTGTTGGAAGAAAGTCAAACAATATGTTGGAAGAAGAATCTGGTCGAAGGAGGGTCAAAATGAAAGGATGAAATATTCAAAGATGCTTGCTGCCAAGTTCAGGCATGGTACACTGGCCAAAACTGCTGCACAGCAGTCCTGAAACACTGCCCCATTCTTGCACCGAAATAGCATACAAGCACTATCCCTCGAAGGCTACAAAGAGCAGTTTACTCAAATTGTTCAAATTATTTTGTTTTCCTTCCAAAAGCTTCAGCCAACTTTGCCTATAAATAAGAGGCTCCAACACATGTTTAAGGAGGACCTTTGGACCAGAGGAACGAATCTCCCAAATTTTCTCAAACACAACAAAACTCTCAAGTTCATCAACACTTGAGAAATCAAAACCCAGAATCCCAAACACTCACCTCTTTCGATTCTGAAGAACACCCCACACATAGAAGTTTTTTCAAACTCAAAGACAACCTTCTGTGACAACTCTTCGAACCAAAAGCAAACCCCCTATGACTACTCTTCGAATTCCAGAAACGTCCAGGTAGCAGTTCAAGTTCGAATCCCACATCCATTCAAGGCCTGAAGCAAGGTAAGTTATTCTTACCTTTGAACTTTTCGTTTCATGGCATAATAATTTTCCCTTTCATTTGAAACATGTACATACCATTGTTCCTTTCGTTTCCACCCTTTTAACATATTTTTCAGAGCTAACCCTTTCGTTTTTGCTTTTTGTTTACCTGAACTTGCTTTAACTGTTAAACTGTTTACCAAACAAATACTAGCATTGCCTCAGGCCATGTTTCCATTTAATGCTTTAAATGAAAGAAACAGGAAATAGGAAACAAAGCTTCTGGCTTCTATCCTCTTTCTCCAGGTCGAACGAAAGAGACAACCAGGAGGAAAACCATACACTGACTTCCAGGCTCAGTCGAAAGGTATTCCCTCACTGCTTTCGACCTCCAGTCGAAGAAGACAACAAGGCAGAACTAGAAGGCTTCGCCATACACTGACTTCCAAGCCAGTCGAAGGACAAAACCTCACTGGTGCTGGCCCTAATCGAAGGAGGCCAACAGAATGCAAATCGAAGGGTGCTGCTGCCTGGGTTGAAGAGCTCATTTTCCTTTCTTTTATTTTGTTTTTGCCTTTACATTTTCTTGCCTTTCAATATGGTTATAATAGTGTAGTATTTATTTCTTGCATTTTTATTGTTTTTGTACAAATGCTAGTAACTAGGTGTGCATGGCAAGATAAAACCAACAAGTAGACAACCTAAAAATCAAAGACAAATGCATGTAATAAAACACACTTTGCACACATGCACCCTTAGGGTAATCTCACTTGTTGCCTCGGAAAATAGTCATGTCCCTCGAGCATGGGAGTTTTAGCAAAGACCCTCGATAAAAGATCGTAGTCCCTCGATGACCCTCGATGACCCTCGATCTTGCCTTCGGTAAACGATCTAGTCCCTAAAACGACATTGCTAAAACGTACCATATGTTGCCTTCTATGACTATACAAACGTCCCATGCTCGTCCCTTCACATCCAACGACGGGGCTTCTTACCAAATCAATTGTAAGATAGCAACATCTAAAGGAGGAGGAAAAGAACATCTAAGACCTTTCGAGTAGGTAGATTCGCTCTTAGTTGCTCGCTTGCTCACAACAAAAAACATTTTTACACCCACACTCTCATCTTTGAACTATTTTCGAAACAAACACTTTGTAGCCGTTCTTTTAGAAACGAGAACCATTAGGAAGTTCCATTTTCAAAATACTTTCAAAAACACATCTCACAAACACACTTTTGAACTATTTTTCGAAATAAACACTTTGTTAGCGTCCTTATAGAAACGAGAACCATTACAAAGTTCCATTTTCAAAAATACTTTCAAAACACACACCACAAGCACATTCAAACAAAAGCAAGTGATCTAAGCAAGTAACTAAGAGCCCATGGATAACCATGGATGAAAGGGGTGCTAGCACCTTCCCTTTTCATAATCTACCCCACGAACCCAAGAAACATCTCTAAAGGTCTTTCCTGTGCTTTTTCACCTTTCCTTTTGGATAAAAGAAAAGTCGATGGCGACTCTTGCTAAACCGAAACATTTGCGAACATAAAACGCAAAATCTCAAGTCAGTTCTCCCACCGTATCACAGAACTGGCGACTCTGCTGGGGATATTTCTAAAAGTGGGGTTACCTTAGGGTTTTAGATCACCTTTACATGCTTATCTTGTTTGATTTGATTTCTTTACTTTTTGGGTTCCTTGTTTGGTTTTGTTTTAAATCCTACACCCAGATTTGGGGACACCTTTTAGGTAAGTAGCAATAAACTGTGAGGGAATTGTGCGGGGTATACCGACATGGTTGAAACAGTAGCTATGTTAGTGTGACATATTTGTGGGTACCGGTAGCCCTTGAGTAGTCAAGGAGAATACGGGGCCGCTGAGTGATGTCATGAAGCACTAACGAACTCTTAGAACCTTACTTGACCATCTTGGCCTTTTTTAGGGGTAGTGAGATAACCGGCTTTGGTGCAGTCCGAAGTTGGTAGATACTCGATACTACACTCATTGAGGATTGTTTTCTTGGAATATTTTGGTCGCCAGTTAAGTGGCTAAACAAAAACAATGAACATAGAAAATAATCCAGTGATATTGAGCTCCTTAGAACCCGGTTTCTATTTTAGGACATGTTTGAGCCAACTAACTTCAAGAGGGTACTTACCTACAAACCCCATGCAAGCCTAAACCTAAGGACTTGTTTGCTTTGTGTGAATATGACTGTCTGTATATACACTTTCTTACTTTTGCATACATGTACATAACATCATAACATCATACCATAGCATTTTCAATAACCATTTCAAGGATCTCGAGGGTCTTTTTGATGCAGGGCCACGTTGAACCAGACGTCTACCAAAGGGTAAGAGGTTTCATTTTCCTCTAAACAAACGCCGTCAAAGATCAAGTGCAACAACTTGAATCGGGGGCTATGACCCACTTGACATGGTGAGCTTGATTCTCGTGGAAAGACATCCACCGATACAAAGTTATCCAATCAAAGATGTTGATCGAAGTTCAACCTCTAACATTTTCTTGTGTTTACCCCGCGAGATTCTTGAAAGCATGCATCCACATATCATGCATTGCATCATAACAGGTTTTCCTTTTCAGGTTTCCTTATTCTCCTACTATTTATTTCAGTAGAGATGGCTCTAGAGCAGACTATCAAGGGCATCCAGGCTCAAAATGCTCAACTTCAAGAGATGTTCTTGAACCTATCCAAGGGACAAGAAGAGGTCGAGGCGCTCCTCACCAGGGGCATGATCGTGGGAAATCCTGAGAATGACAGAGATGACCAGTTGGAGTGGCTACAAACTAAGATAGCCATAATGAAGGTCCAAATGACGGGGCAACTGGTGAGCCAGATGGCTCTTATCCAAGATCTGGCACAAGGACAAGAGGAGCTGAGGGTTCTCATCAACAAGCTTCATCAAGATGGATGTAACCAAATGGGGAAACCATATAGAATTGGGGATCAGGTCATCATTCAGCCTCCCATGATACAAGAAGCCGGTTTAAGGGAGAGAAGACCTTCTCACTTTGCTTCCACGTCACGAGCCCAACAACGACTTCGTCAACATCAACCAGAAAATCAGCAAAGGCAAAGCGAGCCCAAAAGACAGTTTACCAACATCAACATACCACTGTCCCAAGCTTTGCAACACATGTTGAGGATGAATCTGATTACACCAATAAGACCTCATCCAAATCCCAAAACTTTTTCTCCCAGCTACAATCCAGATGCCAAGTGTGCCTATCATTCTGATAGTCCCGGACATGATACAAACGATTGTTGGGCGTTAAAGTTCAAGATTCAAAACCTGATCGACGAAGGAATGCTGGAGTTCACACAAGATGGCCAGACTGAATTCTTCTGTCGTCCCTCAAAGGCTCACCACCTAAAGTGACAAGTTCAAACAAAGAGGCTTCTGTTCATTTTGAATTTTCAATTGTAATTTCTTTTGTAATTTCTTTTGTTATTAAAACAATTATCTATTAATGTCAAACTTTGTTTCATTAATGCATTGCATATGTTTGTCTTGAATTCATCCTTTCATTTTCACTATAATTATGCTTTCTTTATGACATTCAACTCTTGCTAAAAGTTACAAGCCTTTAGAGGGAGGATGACGAAACAATACCATAATCTCATACAGTATGCTTTTGGACAGACCTTGCTGACGATGTACAGGCGTTCTTTCAAATCCTAAACACCGGAGTTATAAGGAAGATAATCCCTAGTCAACCCCTTCGGGCCAAAGAAGTAGAAGTTTCCTTTTTACACAAATTGAAACCTTTAATCAAAACCTGGGGCAGGGTAGTCACTCAGTTAATTCAAATGCACTTTAAGTCGCAAACTCTCAGTTTGTAATACAATGAACAACATCAAAAGCATTCCTCTGGAATCAAAAGATAGTGGTGGTTCTTTATCTCATAGGCAGTCAATCTCTCAAAAGAGAAAAGCCCACTAAGCCAAAACCTACAAAGGAGGCTTAAGAAATTTGGGGCATCCCGCTGACTGTAATCTCGAAAACAGGAACAGTCAGGCAAAAGTTAGGGATAACAAATCAAAAGAACGAGGTCGCTACAAATCCTCAACAACATGAAAAATGTTGCAAAAATGACTGCCTTCCAACAAATTCAACTTGTGTGAACCATCACCAAAAACATCGTTCCAAACTCATTTGGAGTTCAAATGCACAATTAACTGAGTTTAGGATTGAAGAACATCACGAAGAGCGGGTGGGTACAAATATACTTTGAGCCTTTATCCTTTGCTTTTTAAATCGTGAACCAAGCCACGTTACAACCCTTCAAAAGTCCTAATTGAAGCATGGGTTAGTTCGAAAGCATACTGTTACAAAAGGTATCCTGACTCCTGTAAGGCTCTGCTCTAAATCCTGAGTTTGAATTTTCTTAGCAAAATTTCTTTACTCGCTAAAACGCATTTTCAAAAAAAAAACTTCAAGACAAACATAAACTTTGCATTACTTGAATATCATTGTTTGCATATGGCTATTTGTTTAACAGCGGGGAAATTCACACAATGAATATCCAGTGAACAAAAGCTCTCTCAGTGAACAAAATCAATTCAAGTGGGATGACACTCCCGTTACAAAAATCTCCTATCAACAGAAGGGGATTTGATATGGTATTATCCAGTGAACCTGAGGCAGTCCAGTCAAGATTTCAACAAATTTTTCAAAAACCTGGGGCAGTCCAGTCAAGATTCCAAGAAATCTCTCAAGAATTGCAGAGTAACCAGGGGCAGGTCTCCATCTCCGTCACTTAGGGCATTAAATGTCAAATCTCAGCAAAGAGTTACATACAGTCAAACACTTCCAGGCAGTGCCACAAACACTCACTGCTAGGGGCAGTGACAAATCTCCCCAAAATCCTTCTCATAGGATGATTCCCCAGCAAGAGTATAATCTGTGACCCCCTTTCCCCAGCTGAATCAACCTCAAGAATCCTCGAGGACTTCCCCCAACGAAGATGTCACCTCTCTAGCGGACTGACGACAGGGTTTATTTCCCCAACAACACCAGGATTCCCCAGCTTGAGTTTGCCTCTCCGACTACTACAAATCAAAGTACCACAACTCCTCTTCCCCATTAGACTACTCTACAATCCCCAACAAGTTTCTGCAAAACCTGGACCCGACCAGATATCAGTTCAACTTCGACTCCCCAGTAGAGCAACGGACGACTAAGACTCCTAAACTCTTTTCCCAAGCAGAAATAAACATACTCCCCACAGAGTTTTCAATATCCCTCAGTGGAGTTCTCCTCAAACAACAAAGCAGGGATCCCCGGTGGAAACATTTTGAGCAAAGTCCAAGACAAAATTACACTTCAACAGCATTCATAACATATGCATACAAAATGCATATGACACAAATCTCATTTTATTTTGAGAACATCATTACACAATGCATACATCATGACATTGCATACAACTAACTCTTTACCTTTTCAGGAAAGATCAATCAACAGGCAAAGATCGTCATCTTCTGAGATCCCTTCTAGAGACAGTTCAGATGCGATCCAGATATGGCTGACATTCTGATACTTATTCCAGATTCCTTCTAGAGACAGTTCAGATGCGATCCGAATATGGCTGACATTCTGATACTTATTCCAGATTCCTTCTAGAGACAGTTCAGATGCAATCCAGATATGGCTGACATTCTGATACTTATTCCAGATTCCTTCTAGAGACAGTTCAGATGCGATCCAGATATGGCTGACATTCTGATACTTATTCCAGATTCCTTCTAGAAACAGTTCAGATGTGATCCATATATGGCTGACATTCTGATACTTATTCCAGATTCCTTCTAGAGACAGTTCAGATGCGATCCAGATATGGCTGACATTCTGATACTTATTCCAGATTCCTTCTAGAGACAGTTCAGATGCGATCCAGATATGGCTGACATTCTGATACTTATTCTAGATTCCTTCTAGAAACAGTTCAGATGCGATCCAGATATGGCTGACATTCTGATACTTATTCCAGATTCCTTCTAGAGACAGTTCAGATGCGATCCAGATATGGCTGGCATTCTGATACTTATTCCAGATTCCTTCTAGAGACAGTTCAGATGCGATCCAAATATGGCTGACATTCTGATACTTATTCCAGATTCCTTCTAGAGACAGTTCAGATGCGATCCATATATGGCTGACATTCTGATACTTATTCCAGATTCCTTCTAGAGACAGTTCAGATGCGATCCAGATATGGCTGACATTCTGATACTTATTATAATTTCCTTCTAGAGACAATTCAGATGCGATCCAGATATGGCTGACATTCTGATACTTATTCCAGATTCATTCAAAATACAGTCCAGATACGATCCAGATTCGGATGTCATTTTGTCACTCATTCAAAATACAGTCGAGATACGATCCAGATTCGGATGTCATTCTGTCACTCATTCAAAATACAGTCCAGATACGATCCAGTTTCGGATGTCATTCTGTCACTCATTCAAAATACAGTCCATATACGATTCAGATTCGGATGTCATTCTGTCACTCATTCAAAATACAGTCCAGATACGATCTAGATTCGGATGTCATTCTGTCACTCATTCAAAATACAGTCCAGATACGATCCAGCTTCGGATGTCATTCTATCACTCATTCAAAATACAGTCCAGATACGATCCAGATTCAGATGTCATTCTGTCACTCATTCAAAATACAGTCCAGATATGATCCAGATTCGGATGTCATTCTGTCACTCATTCAAAATACAGTCCAGATACGATCCTGATTTGGATGTCATTCTGTCACTCATTCAAAATACAGTCCATATACGATCCAGATTCGGATGTCATTCTGTCACTCATTCAAAATACAGTCCAGATACGATCCAGATTCAGATGTCATTCTGTCACTCATTCAAAATACAGTCCAGATACGATCCAGATTCGGATTTCATTCTGTCACTCATTCAAAATACAGTCCATATACGATCCAGATTCGGATGTCATTCTGTCACTCGTTCAAAATACAGTCCAGATACGATCCAAATTCGGATGTCATTCTGTCACTCATTCAAAATATAGTCCAGATACGATCCAGATTCGGATGTCATTTTGTCACTCATTCAAAATACAGTCCAGATACGATCCAGATTCGGATGTCATTCTGTCACTCATTCAAAATACAGTCCAGATACGATCCAGATTCGGATGTCATTCTGTCACTCATTCAAAATACAGTCCAGATACGATCTAGGTTCGGATGTCATTCTGTCACTCATTCAAAATACAGTCCAGATACGATCCAGATTCGGATGTCATTCTGTCACTCATTCAAAATACAGTCCAGATACGATCCAGATTCGGATGTCATTCTGTCACTCATTCAAAATACAGTCCAGATACGATCCAGATTCGGATGTCATTCTGTCACTCATTCAAAATACAGTCTAGATACGATCTAGATTCGGATTTCATTCTGTCACTCATTCAAAATACAGTCCAGATACGATCCAAATTCGGATGTCATTCTGTCACTCATTCAAAATACAGTTCAGATACGATCCAGATTCGGATGTCATTCTGTCACTCATTCAAAATCCAGTCCAGATTCGGATGTCATTCTGTCACTCATTCAAAATACAGTCCAGATATGATCCAGATTCGGATGTCATTCTGTCACTCATTCAAAATACAGTCCATATACGATCCAGATTCGGATGTCATTCTGTCACTCATTCAAAATACAGTCCAGATACGATCCAGATTTGGATGTCATTCTGTCACTCATTCAAAATACAGTCCAGATACGATCCAGATTCGGATGTCATTCTGTCACTCATTCAAAATACAATCCAAATATGATCCAGATTCGGATGTCATTCTGTCACTCATTCAAAATACAGTCCAGATACGATCCAGATTCGGATGTCATTCTGTCACTCATTCAAATACATTTCAGATACGCTCCAGACACGGACGCCATTCTTTGGCTCATATAGACTTAGTCTCCAGATACAGTTCAAATGCATTCCAGACATGGATACCATTTTGATGCTCATTCTTCTGGCCTACAACATTGCACTTACAACAAACATTCTTGGATGGCATCTTTAAGCCCAACGCCGACAAGATTCTGTCACATCTCCAAATGGAATCTTTAAGCCCATTCCCTCAAACTACGCTTTGACGAGTGCAAATTTTTTGGGCACTCTAGTGTTCAATCATCTTTTACCTTCGAGTCGCGAATGACAAAACTGTCAATCTAACTCTTCAGGTTCAAGAAGATTGAACAGGGGCAGCTGTTGTACCCCAAAATTTGCCCTCTCAATTCTCAAGGCCTTTCTTACAAGGATTTTCAACGTTCAAGCTTGCACAAGTACTTTGGACTTTTCCAGTACCAACATTAAAAGGAAACTGTCAAAAATGGAGAAAAACAGATAAAAATAACATTTTGACAAATTTGGAGGAAAACAGGTCTCCTTCGATTCACCACCCTTCGATTGACTCTTGGCCTCCTTCGAATGCAACTTGGATTACATCCTTCATTTTGAGCAAGAGCCTCCTTCGAATGCAACTTGGATTACATCCTTCGTTTTGAGCAAGAGCCTCCTTCGAATGCAACTTGGGCATGTCCTTCATTTTGAGCTTAAAGCCTCCTTTAAGTGCAAGTTTAGGTACATCCTTCGTTTGGATTGGAAACATCCTTCGAATGCAACTTGGATATGTCCTTCATGTTGAACTTAAAGCCTCCTTCGAGTGCAAGTTTAGAAACACCCTTCGATTTAGAAGCCAGGAACTTCCCTCACACTAAAAGGCAATGACTCCCTTTATGTTTGTTTCGACCTAAGCTTCGATTGGGCAATATGCTTCCTTCGAGCATGAGCTTTTGATTTGGCAATATGTTTTCTTCGATACAAGCTTCGACTGGGCATTAGCTTGTTTCAACCACAAGGCTTCGACAAAACATTGACTAAGTTTGTACTAGCTTCGACTGGACAACATTTAGTGTGCTGCATTTCCATCCCTGACAAACTTCAGCACATGGTTGATGGCCCCTTCAAACGATGCACAAAGGTGATCCGTTTGAAGGACACTTGTTGGAAGAAAGTCAAACAATATGTTGGAAGAAGAATCTGGTCGAAGGAGGGTCAAAATGAAAGGATGAAATATTCAAAGATGCTTGCTGCCAAGTTCAGGCATGGTACACTGGCCAAAACTGCTGCACAACAGTCCTGAAACATTGCCCCATTCTTGCACCGAAATAGCATACAAGCACTGTCCCTCGAAGGCTACAAAGAGAAGTTTACTCAAATTGTTCAAATTATTTTGTTTTCCCTCCAAAAGCTTCAGCCAACTTTGCCTATAAATAAGAGGCTCCAACACATGTTTAAGGAGGATCTTTGGACCATAGGAACGAATCTCCCAAATTTTCTCAAACACAACAAAACTCTCAAGTTCATCAACACTTGAGAAATCAAAACCCAGAATCCCAAACACTCACCTCTTTCGATTCTGAAGAACACCCCACACATAGAAGTTTGTTCAAACTCAAAGACAACCTTCTGTGACAACTCTTCGAACCAAAAGCAAACCCCCTGTGACTACTCTTCGAATTCCAGAAAAGTCCAGGTAGCAGTTCAAGTTCGAATCCCACATCCATTCAAGGCCTGAAGCAATGTAAGTTATTCTTACCTTTGAACTTTTCGTTTCATGGCATAATAATTTTCCCTTTCGTTTGAAACATGTACATACCATTGTTCCTTTCGTTTCCACCCTTTTAACATATTTTTCAGAGCTAACCCTTTCGTTTTTGCTTTCTGTTTACCTGAACTTACTTTAACTGTTAAACTGTTTACCAAACAAATACTAGCATGGCCTCAGGCCATGTTGCCATTTAATGCTTTAAATGAAAGAAACATGAAATAGGAAATAGGAAACGAAGCTTCTGGCTTCTATCCTCTTTCTCCAGGTCGAACGAAAGAGACAACCAGGAGGAAAACCATACACTGACTTCCAGGCTCAGTCGAAAGGCATTCCCTCACTGCTTTTGACCTCCAGTCGAAGAAGACAACAAGGCAGAACCAGAAGGCTTCACCATACACTGACTTCCAAGCCAGTCGAAGGACAGAACCTCACTGGTGCTGGCCCTAATCGAAGGAGGCCAACAGAATGCAAATCGAAGGGTGCTGCTGCCTGGGTCGAAGAGCTCATTTTCCTTTCTTTTATTTTGTTTTTTCCTTTATATTTTCTTGCCTTTCAATATGGTTGTAATAGTGTAGTATTTATTTCTTGCATTTTTATTGCTTTTGTACAAATGCTAGTAACTAGGTGTGCATGGCAAGATAAAACCAACAAGTAGACAACCTAAAAATCAAAGACAAATGCATGCAATAAAACACACTTTGCACACATGCACCCTTAGGGTAATCTCACTTGTTGCCTTGGAAAATAGTCATGTCCCTCGAGCATGGGCGTTTTAGCAAAAACCCTCGATAAAAGATAGTAGTCCCTCAATGACCCTCGATGTTGCCTTCGGTAAACGATCTAGTCCCTAAAACAACATTTCTAAAACGTCCCATATGTTGCCTTCTATGACTATACAAACGTCCCATGCCCGTCCCTTCACATCCAACGATGGGGCTTCTTACCAAATCAATTGTAAGATAGCAACATCTAAAGGAGGAGGAAAAGAACATCTAAGACCTTTCGAGTAGGTAGAATCGCTCTTAGTTACTCGCTTGCTCACAACAAAAAACATTTTTACACCCACACTCTCATCTTTGAACTATTTTCGAAACAAACACTTTGTAGGTGTTCTTATAGAAACGAGAACCATTACGAAGTTCCATTTTCAAAATACTTTCAAAAACACATCTCACAAACACACTTTTGAACTATTTTTCGAAACAAATACTTTGTTGGCGTTCTTATAGAAACGAGAACCATTACGAAGTTCCATTTTCAAAAATACTTTCAAAACACACACCACAAGAACATTCAAACAAAAGCAAGTGATCTAAGCAAGTAACTAAGAGCCCATGGATAACCTTGGATGAAAGGGGTGCTAGAACCTTCCCTTTTCATAATCTACCCCCCGAACCCAAGAAACATCTCTAAAGGTCTTTCCTGTGCTTTTTCACCTTTCCTTTTGGATAAAAGAAAAGTCGGTGGCGACTCTTGCTAAACCGAAACATCTGCGAACACAAAACGCAAAATCTCAAGTCAGTTCTCCCACCGTATCACAGATGTAATAGCGTGGGACTTTATATTTCCGCAATTTATCACTTTCAAATGTAAATACTAGTAATTAGGATGTGTGTGGCAAGATATAAAATCAACAAATAGATAACCCTAATGAAGACTAAATACATGTAAATAAAACACACTTTCACACTAGCACCCTGATAACACTTACTTTACACTTGTTTTTTACTCTGATTTCACATGTTTTTTAGGTTTTTTATTATTGTTTTCTCATATTATGCCTATCTTTTGTTTCCTTTTCAAGTATTTCAATTATCCAGAGCTCCCCTGAAGAAATGAAAGAAAACAGGCTAAAAAACAGGAGTTTAGGTTAAATTTGCACTCATGGCGTCCACCATGGCGCCAACCATAGGGTAGGCCATGACGTGGACCACCTCCTGATGACCTCAACTGCCACATTCCCCACTTCCTTTCATTTACACTCATGATTGGTGCCATGGCCTCCATGGCGGGCGCCACCTTTGGATGATGTTTTCCCCCCCAACCTTTTGGGGGGGCATTCTTGTGATTTCCTGAATTCTTCATCCTCTACAAATAGAAGTTCCTGATTTCATTTCAATTCACCCAAGCTTAGTTGCAAACTTGATCCAACCATAGTTGTGAACTTAAGCCATATAATTCCACCATTGTAAAGCGATAATTCTTCACATCGGGGAATTATTGCACTGTTGATTGAGTTTGTGATTGAGCTCGTAGATTGAGTCTCTAATCGAGTTTGGAGCACTTCGGCAGAAGTTTATCCTGCCATATTTATTTTCAATTGTTGTTTATCTCCAGTCGCATTTTACTTCCAGTTTGTACCAGATTTAAAACCTCCCCGTTTGGAGCAGGTTTCTATTTATATTTCCCGCACCTGCTTTTACTTTGTTTATTTCCCGCACCTGCTTTTACTTTGTTTATTTCCCGCACCTGATTTTACTTTTCTTATTTCCCGCACTGCTTTTACTTTGTTTATTTCCCGCACCGCACTTTAAATTATTTACTTTCTCGCATGATTTATTTTAACATGTCTGTTTACATTCCCATGTCAGGCTGAACCTTACTGGGATAGAATGTAAGGAATCTAGTTAGATCGATATTCCAAATAATGTGTCAATAGAAATGCTTTTGGTTTTTAATACGAGTTTTCTGTACTTTATTGTTGTTGGGTAAGATCGAAAATCGTCCAACCCTTTGTTAAACTCGGTTAGTTCTAACTGGTCAAAGGAAGCAAAAGCGCTTTGTCTGTTTAGTTAGGGATTTTTATTATCAAAGAAATCAATTTTGAAACTATTTTTGGACGCGTTTATAGGGTTAAATTTAGGTCCCCTTTTTATTAGAAATTCCAGATCAAAATACTTTTCAACTTTGTCAAGTACTTTATTTCTTAAAAATAGGTTTATTACTTTAACATAATGCGCGCCTTTTTATAAGTGACGATAAGAAGGTCTGATTAGAGAGTAAACTCGGTTCTGATTACACGAAAGTGACATTTCCTGTTAAATTAGCTCTTTTATTTAGTAGAAAATATTGCCCTATAAGTAGTTCTATTCCAAAGCATTGTGAATATCATCTGACTCTGTGAATTACATTTGACCCTGCTTTTATATCTGAAGTTTATTTCTCCGCACTTTACTTTCTTGCATGCTCAATTCCCTGTTTAATATTGACTTAGCTAAACACCGTAACAATAGGAAATGATAGATTGATGATTGGTCTTTGTGGATCGATAATCTTTTATATTACTCTGACGCGATTCATACACTTGCAAATACACCGCATCAAGTTTTTGGCGCCGTTGCCGAGGACTCAATTTCGTCAAATTTTACACCCTATAGTCGCACCGTTTAGACTAAGTTTTACAATCTGGTTAATGCAAAGATCTTACAGCACCAGAACCTTATTCAATCCTTTAGTGGAACCTGAATGTTACATCCATTTTCTCCGTAGAATTAGAAAAACTATGGCCGAGAATTGTAACCAAAGACCCCTTAAGGAATTTGCCCAACCGTCAGATGAGGAACCTAGTTCAAGTATCGTAAACCCAGCTATAACCACAAATAATTTCGAACTAAAACCCTGATTGCTACAATTGGTGCAACAAAACCAATTTGGTGGTCTCGTTACTGAGAACCCGAATCAACACTTAAAAACTTTTATACAATTAGCAGACACTTTAAAATGTAATGGTGCTTCGCCTGAGGCAATACGACTAAGATTATTCCCTTTTTCCCTCAGAGATAAAGCACGAGATTGGTTGGATTCCCTTCCACCCAATTCAATAACAACTTGGGAAGACCTTAGGAGAGTATTTCTCGTAAGATATTATCCGCCCAGTAAAACTGTTGTCCTTAGAAACCAAATCACTAGATTTAACCAAAGCCTGGGAGAATCACTTTTTGAAGCATGGGAGAGATATAAGGACCTGTCAAGAGCCTGTCCAGACCATGGCCTAGAACAATGGCTAATCATCCACACCTTCTATAATGGACTCCATTACAACACAAAGATGTCTATCGATGCTGCCGCTGGTGGCGCATTGATAAATAAACCTTACCTAGAAGTTCGTGCTCTCATTGAGGACATGGCCCAAAACCATTACTAATGGGGAACATAACGAGCTACGGTAGAGAAAAAGGAGACCCAAGGAGGAAAACATGAGATAAGTTCTCTAGACATGATGCAAGTTAAAATGAACGCTCTTGCCTTAAAAGTTCAAAACATTTCTCAAAACCCTAATATTGTAGCCGCAGTAGCTTCAGAATGCGAACTCTATGGGACCCAAGGACATCAACCTGCAAAATGTAACTTGTTGAATGAGCCTTGCTCAGACCAAGTAAACTACACCCAAGGAAACCCATTTTCAAACACTTACAACCCCGGATGGAGGAATCACCCAAACTTTTCTTATAAAAACAATAGCCCAATACAAAACTCTGCACCTCCGAGACCTACAGGTTTCCAAGCCCAAAGACCAAATCAACCTATGCAAGTTGTGGCACCCAAACCAAACCTTGCGAAAATCATGGAAAATTTCATTTCAGCTAAAACCCAGCAAAACAAAGAGTTCCTAAATCAGAATATTCATGTAAACGAACTAATCACGCAATTAGGAACTAAGGTTGATCAGATAATTACGCATAACAAGATGCTTGAAACCCAGATCTCGCAGATAGCCCAAACACAAGCCCCACAAACTACACCTGGAGGACAATTCCCTGGACAACCTCAACCAAATCCTAAAGGGCAAGCTAATGCCATTTCCTTACGAAGTTGGACTACTTACGATGGACCCAAGAATCCAGCCATGAGTACTCCCTCACAACCTAAGACAAATGTTTTGCCTACAGACCAAGTGGAGGAACCAGAGGAACCCGAAAAGCAAAAAGAACTAGAATTAAAAGATTAAACTAATAAATCACCACCCCCGTACAAACCCCCATTCCCATTTCCGCAAAGACTTAAACAAACCAAACTTGAAAATCAATACCAGAGATTCGTTAAAGTTATAGAAAAACTCCATGTAGAGATTCCTTTCACCGAAGCCATCACTCAGATACCATCTTATGCTAAATTCCTAAAAGACATCCTGACCAACAAGCATAGACTTGATGATCCCAAACCTATCGAATGCAATTTTATTTCAGAAAATAAACTTGCCAATAAAGAAAAGGATCTAGGAAGTTTTTCCATTCCTTGTATCTTAGGAAATCATACTATTGACAAAGCCTTCTTAGATCTAGGAGCTAGCGTCAGCCTTATGCCTTTAGCAGTTTGTAGAAGGTTAAACTTGGGAGAATTGCAGCCGACTAAAATGTCTCTCCAGCTGGCTGATAGATCAGTTAAGTATCCTATAGGCATACTTGAAGACATACCAGTTAAGATCAGTCAGCTATATATCCCAACTGATTTCGTGGTTATGGATATTAAAGAAGATGAAGAAATCCCAATCCTCTTAGGTAGACCATTCCTATCAATAGCCGGAGCCATAATTGACGTTAAGAAAGGAAAATTAACATTTGAGATGGGTGATGAAAAGATAGAATTTATTCTTTCAAAATTCTTAATAGCATCAGTCATAGGAGATGCCTATTATGCCATCGACGTCATTGACGAGTGTATATTGGAACTTAAGCGAGAGGAATCTAACAAAAATATCAAGTTACCTTCGACCCCCATTATGGAGGACGATGGATTTAAAAGTTTAGAACCTTACATCGATGACGACCTCTATGAATGTTTATCGCTTAATCCCAATCCCATGCCTTGCCCTTTGAAACCATCTTTAGAACTGAAGGAACTTCCCAAGAACCTCAGATACGAATTCTTAGATAAAGAGATGAATCGTCCTGTTATAGTTAATGCTATTTTAAGTCAAGATGAGACAACTCAACTCTTAGGGATCTTACGAAAATATCCCTCAGCTTTAGGGTATAACATCTTTGATTTAAAAGGAATAAGTCCATCGGTGTGCATGCACTGGATCTTGTTAGAGGAAAACTCAAAACCCTCAAGATAACATCTATTGTACCCCAAAATTTTCCCTCCCATTTTTCTCAATACATGTCAAGAATCATCTCCAAGTTGTTCAAGATGGCTCAAGAGTTGGACAGTCAGATCACCTCCTAAGGCAGTCAATTCAAAATTAGGGTTTTGTGTTGCATCAAGGTCCTTACATCCAAATGACCCCAAGTGCTCCCCAATGTCCTAATATGTTCTCAAGTTCATCCATGTCAAAATTCAAGCCTTGCAGAGGAAGTTTGGTCAGTCAATTGCTTAAGAGGTCCAAAAATCGACTATGTTAGGGCAAAAGTCAACTGTAATCTACAAACAGTCAAACCTCAAGATTCTTTGTCAACATTCTCATTTTTAAGGATAATTCATCATTTGATAAAGGGTTGATCATGATTCATCAAGGATTGCTCAAGATTCATCAAGATTCAAAAGTTGATAAATTAGGGTTTTGTAGGAAAAGTCAACTCACCTTTGACCAAGCATAACTTTCTCATACTTTATTAGAAGTGACCCATACAAAGATCATCTTGAAGAGGATGCAATTTCCTACAATCCATCCTCACACCCCAAGATCAAGAAATGCTCTCACAAAAAGTTACAAATTTGGACATTATAGGTCATTTTTGAAAGTCAACAAAAACACCTTTTTTGCCAAAGCTTATAACTTGAGCATGGAATATCAAAATGATATGAGACCAAAAGGGTTTGTTATAGGACATCTCAAGGTTTCTAAAAAGTCCAAGAACATCTCCAAAAGTTCAAAATTGAAGAAGTTATGCATTGGTGAAGTTGGGCATTTTTCCAAAATTGCCAAAAGTCAACTATCCTCCAAACTCCAATTTTTGACAAAAGGGCCCACTTTTTTCCACTTGATTTGGTCTTATCACACGACACACGTGTCCCATATTTAATTTCATGACCAATCATTTATTTTTATATTTTATTTAATTTTTATTGATTTAATTCATTTTTAATCAATATTAATTCAAATAAAATCCAAAAATTAATGGAATGAGATTCTTGTGGTCTTTACAGCTTGCAAATATCATGAGAAACTCAATCAAACTCGTGCCAAGTCAAAACATGCACAAAATCTCAGATTTGATGCAAATATGGAAACTTGATAATGGTGATCAAATCAAATCTTGATTCTTCAATGCTCATGGATTAAGGCCCAAATTTTAACCTAAACTCATTCCCTTATGTACACACAAGCCATAGAGATCAAAAACATGACCTAAGCATTGCAGAAACGGCCAACTCAGAATTGAAAAAACCTTGGAAAAAGTGGAGATCGAATTCTTGTTTGGAGGTCAATTCAACCCAAAATCTCCACATAGCTCTCTTGCTTGCAATCCCCTGAAGCTGTATCAATCAAAACCAAGCCCTGAGACAGCCTAAAACTCACTGTAAGTCGTCCTAAACTCGACCCTGAACATGAAATCCAACCCTCTGATTCTTGCATCTTTTTGCCCAAATAATTGCATATTCATGCTTTGCGTTGCATTCTGAAACTTTCTGCACTATTTAATTTTATTTTCATAGCCTGTAACGCCATGCCCAGTTCTAGGGTTCGTGCTTCTTGTGTTTGGGGTTTTTTAGTTGCATGGAAAATCAAGGCCAATGCTTGACATGGATGAAACCAGGAGGAAGAGACGAACGCATTGGTGGTCTTAGCTTGCGTTTATATGGCCTAGGACGGATTTTCGAAACACCCCATAAATCTTCCTGCAGATAAAAATCCGCAGGTAAATAACCAGGGATTCACTGAAGAAGACGACCACGCGTCTTCTCCTTACTGGGCCATTTTAATTTTGTGCAATTTTTTTTATTTTTTCAGGCATAATGTTTTGTTTCACATATAATATTTGTTGCATATACTAATAACAAAGGAACAAGCTAGCTGGATTGGTGAGCGCGCTATGAGAAAACCCCTTGGGACCTGGGTTCGAATCCCAGGTCCCCCAAAACTCTTTATTTGATTTTTCTTCAGGTATTCCTATGCAATGCTCAGAAGGGGGTCTACCATGCTCCTCAAATATCAACGCGCCAGGTGGCTTCAGATCTAATCCAGTGGCCAAGGATGGAGGACTACCATGGTCTCAAGTCAACAGGCATGTGGGCGATCCAAAAAGTCAAGCAGGCTGATTGAAATTGGGCCTGGAAATTGCTGATTCCACCATCAAATTAAGCCCATACCCCCTGAGTATTTCTTTTACTTTTTATTTCTTTTATTTATTTATTTATTTATTTATTTTGTTAACTATTGTTATTATTATTAAAAAAACTAACCAATTAATATTTTCCTAATAAAATCAGAAAACAAAAAAAAATATTATTTTTATTTATTAAAACTAATTTCACTTTATTTTTATAAATAAATAGTTTAAGCAATTTAGTCTTTTTAATTAGTTATAATCTTAACATTTTTGCAATAAATTAAAATTAACTAGAATATTAGGTTTTAACATTTTTAATCATTTTATTTTATTTCCTTAATTATAAAAAACCCAAAAAATATTTTCAATTAATTAATTAATTAATTAACTTAGATTTAATTTCCCTTTTAATTCAAAATAATAAAAAAATCTCTTTCTTTAATAAAAAGGGTCAAAACCCTAAAAATGCGCCGATTTGATTTTCTCGCACGCGTTTCTTCTTTTATCCAATAATGTAATTGTTTCGGGAATGTAATAGTTTTTAAATTAGGACTTTATTTATTTATCGCTTTTATTTACTTTCCGCAATTTAAATTAAAGGGTTTGTCTTTGGCGATGTAAATACCCGACGCCTTGTAACATCTTAGATTTAATTTCCCGCAATTTAATTTCCACACAATATTAACTGTTAGATGTTTGATAAATAGGCAATGCATGACAAGATCAATCTTTAACCTAAAAACAATATAACTCACCATTAACATGTACAGATAAAAATTAACCGAAATAACACATTCGCACATGCCACTCTTAGGGTACACCTCACTTGGTTGCCTCGAACGTGGTCATTGAGTATAGGAAGTTTTATAGGTCGCCCTCTTGTCCAAAATCATAGTTGCCTCGAAACGGTTGCCTCGAAAAAATGATCTAAGACATTAGGGTTATCGCTAAGGCATCCTAACGTTGCTTTAGTGACCACACGTCCCTTAATCGAATTGACCCGAAAACTCCAACGACGATGCTACCTACTCCTCAATAGTAGGATAGCATTGTCTAAAGGACATTTGCACAGTTTAATTCCTTTTTGAGTAGGTAGATGGTTCTTAAGTACTTGCTCCTTTTAAAAACAAAACAAAACTTTTCGCACCTACACTTTCTTTCAAACAAAAACTCTTTCAAACCCACAAACACAAAGAAAAACAAATTTTGAAAACACAATGAGCAAGTACCTAAGAGCCTGTGGATAACCACGGATAGAAAGGGTGCTAACACCTTCCCTTTCTATAATCTACCTCCTGAACCCGATAAATATCTCAAAAATGAATTTTTCTGTGCTTTTGTCCTTTCCTTGTTGGATAAAATAAAAGACGGTGGCGACTCTTGCTTACCGCGATATTTTGCGAAAATAAATGCAAAACGCGAACCAGCATTCCAAAACAGTCAGTTCTCATTCCCACCGATCACAGAACTGGCGACTCTGCTGGGGAATATTATAAGTGAGGTGTACCTTAGGATTAGATCATTGTGTTTTCAATTGTATGATTTGTAGGCTTTAATTTTGTGGGCTTGTATCGGAGTTCTATAGATCCTAACCCGGATCTGGGGATACCCTTTAGGTAAGTAGCAATAAACTGTGAGGGAACTGTCCGGCGTAAACCGACACGGTTGAAGCAGTAGCTACATTGGTGTGGCACTTTAGTCTGTACCGATATCCCTTGTGTTGGAACGAGGAGAATATGGGTCTTCTAAGGGGTCATTAAGCACCAACTGACCTTAGAACCTTAAATTGACCAACTTGGCCATAGAACAGTAGCAGTATGCTACACTCATTGAGACTAAACTCTCGCGATGATTCCGGCCGCAAGAAAAGGTTGCTAAACTGGAATTATGACCGATTGAGGGTAGTCAGTGATATTGAGATCCTCTAGAACCCGGTTACTATTTTTAGGACAGGTTTAAACCAACTGAACTAAAAGAGGGTAGTACCTAAGCTCCATGCCAGCCTGAAATCTAAGGGCTCTCAGTGTGACTTGTGTGCCTTTACTATGTTTGCTTTTTGTGGATACTTGTGGTGTGCCTTTATCATGACATCATGACATCATAGCATTGCATACATCTTGCATAAGGACTAACCTATTTCAAAGACAAGAGGGTTTCATCTTTGCTCTGTTTTGTAGGTCATCATGATGCCCATGCGTAAGAATACTATCCGGATCAACTTTGTCCAAGTCCCGACCCTGCTTAAAGATTTGGTTGTCAGGATGCCAGATACTACTTCCTTCATCAGGAGGCATGGTTCTCTTCTCAGTTTGGTCACCTCCAAATTGGACGAACAAATGATGAGTGTCCTGGTCCAGTTTTATGATCCGTTGTACCATTGCTTCACTTTTCAAGACTATCAGCTGGTTCCTACCCTAGAAGAGTTTTTTGAGCTGCTCGGTATCTCTATTTTGGAACAGACTCCGTTTACTGGTTGGGAGAAGACCCTTAGGCCTGAAGAAATTGTTGCAGCCCTTCATTTGACAAAAGAGCAGGTAATGGCTAATTGGGAGACTAGAAGTGGAGCTAAAGGATTTCTAACTAAATTCTTGGTTGGCAAGTCTAACTACTTCTGGGATAGTCTAAACTTTAAGGTGTTCGAGGATATTCTGGCTCTTCTGATTTATGGCTTGGTATTGTTTCCGAATCCTGACACTTTTGTTGATATTAATGCCATAAAGATATTCATCTCTCAGAACCCTGTGCCCACTCTTTTGGGTGACATTCTCCATCAGCTCTATGCTCGTACTGCCCGAAAGCAGGGAACCTTGATGTGTTGTGCTCCTTTATTGTCGAGGTGGTTTATTTCGCACCTCCCTAAGTCAGTGCTGAAAAACAAAGAAGGAATGGGTTGGGCTTATAGGGTGATGTCTCTTTCTCATAATGACATTATCTGGACTCTCAAAGGTATGGATGAGATGACTGTCATTGATCGCTATGGAGAGTATCCTAATGTTCCGTTGATAGGAACCCATGGAGGAATTTCTTACAACCCATGCTTAGCTCTCCGTCAGTTCGGAAGAGCCAGAAGAGAAGGGCCTCATGAGATGTTGATGCCTCATATCATCTTTGATTTTCAGGGAGATAGCGACGAGCTACGTCGTAGATTCATAAGGGCTTGGTACAAAGTTCACCAATCAGATCCACATGAGATGGGCCCAAAGACTTCTCTGTCAAAGGAGCCATATCTTAGATGGGTCTGCATCCGTGCCCAGAAGCTAGGTATGCCATATGAAGCTGTCCGGCCTGTCACTCTTGAAGTTGCTAATGAAGAAGGGGTTCATCCAACCATTCTCCACCCTTATATGCCCACTGACATTGGGGCACTAAAGAGGTCTTGGATGCAGTTGAGGGATGAACGGGATTCTTACCGAGAGAAGTTCAACGAGCAAGAGCAAAAGATCCAGAAGCTGACTAGGCAACTGGAGAACGAGCGGATCCTGAATGATTATGTCTGCACTGAGAAGAAGAGACCATGGGAGCATTGATGGACCTTTGATGATTTCCTTTCCAGTTTTTGTTTACTTTTCAGTATTTCCATTCTTGTAATGCCTCAAGGGCAGTTTGTTGAACAATTGAAATTTTGAAGTTTAAATCTAATAAAGTGTGTTTCCTTTCTTGTTTACAAATTTGAATCCTGATTGTCTTTGAAATCATAAATCATACGCATTTCATCCCATGCACTTCATAAACAGGTACCCTTTTACAGGTCTCTTATCTTCTTCGCTGTTTATTTCAGCGATCATCATGTCTACTGAACCTTCAACTGAGCAAGCTATCAAGGCCCTCCAGGCCCAGAATACCCAATTTTAAGAGCTGTTCATGAGCCTAGCTAAGGGTCAGCAGGACCTGAAGACCTTGATTCTAAAGGAGAAAAAGAAGAAGAAGAAGAGGACAGTCTTGTTCAACACAGGACACAGGTTTGGAAACAGGCTACGGGATGAAGTTGATCTGACCACCTCATCTAGAGGGAAAGATAGTCTACAAGAAAGGAGGGATCCTAGCCCTGTGGTCTCCGACAACGAGATGGACTACGATGAAGAACAGTATCCTCCTGCTGAGGATAAGTACAAACAACTGGAAGACCGGTTGAGCGCTATGGAAATTCAGAAGGTGCCCGGTCTGGACTTCGGAGATCTAGTTCTATCATCTGGGGTGGTGATTCCCCATAAATTTAAGGCACCGGCCTTTGCCAAGTATGACGGAGTTTCCTGTCCGAAGCTGCACCTCCGGTCATATGTGAGGAAGATCCAACCTTACACTGCTGATAAGAACTTATGGATCCATTTCTTTCAAGACAGTCTCTCAGGGACTCAGCTTGAATGGTTCTATCAGTTGGACAGAGCCAGTATCCGCAGTTGGGAAGATTTGGCTGCTGCATTCTATAGGAAGTATCAGTACAACTCTGACCTTGCTCCTACGCGTACCCAACTCCAGGGTATGTCAATAGGAACGGGTGAAGGATTTAAAGATTATGCTCAAAAATGGAGAGAGCTTGCCGGAAGGGTGCAACCACCTTTGGCTGATCGTGAGCTTGTTGACATGTTTCTGGGGACCCTGTTTGGCCCATTCTTTAACCATCTGATTGGAAGTTCTTCATCTGGGTTTACAGATCTTATTTTGACTGGTGAGAGGATTGAAGCTGGTATTAAGGCCGGGAAGATACAGAAGGGTGCCTCATCGAGCACCGAGAAGAAGTCGTTTAAGAAAGAGTCAAGTGTTGTCTATAGTACAAGAAGACATAATAGACCTGAACACCGCCAAGCTGTCAATGCGGTTGTTATTTCAAAACATGTTGGTGCTCCTCAGTACAACAATCAACAAAAGGACGAGAGACCCAAGAGGCAATTCACTCGTCTCAGCATGACCTTGTCTCAGATTCTGCCACAGTTGCTAAAGACTAATCTGGTGACTCTAAGGGAAGCCCCAAAGAATTCAAATACGATGTCACCAAAGTATAACCCTAATTCCCGCTGTGGTTTTCACTCTGATAGCCCGGGGCATAATACAGATGATTGTTGGGCTTTGAAGAACAAGGTCCAAGACTTGATTGATGTGAAAGAGATCGAGTTCGGAGCACCAGAGAAGCCTAAACAAGAGGCAGGGGTAAATGCTATCAGGGATGATGATGATAAAGAGTTTGATATTGACAGTTGGATCTACCCTACGACCAACGGTGGATTAAGCAACTGGACAGCAAAGGATTCTATGCCCGTTTCAGTTATCACCCAGTAATGAAACTTTTTGTTTTGAATTTGTAATAAACAATGTTTTGAAACTTTATGGCCCGGTGTCTTACCCGGGGCACCGTGGCTTCATTTGTGAGGGCTTTTGTGTGTCATTTTCATATATCATTAATAAAAGCATAGGACGTTGTTGTACCCCAAAATTTGCCCTCCCATATTCTTCAAGGTTTGCTAAGATCATGCTTCAAAATCTCTCAAGGGTTGCACAGTCCAATGGCCTCCTAACAATCAAAAATTAGGGTTTTGATTATGGCAAAGAAATTGAAGTTTCCAAGGGTCCAAACAAGTTCCATATGTCCTTATGTATTGTCAAGCATCCCTATGTCAAGTTTCAAGACTCACAGCATAAAATTGCACAATCAAAAACCCTAATTGCTTCACAGTCAACTGCAGGGGCAAAATGGTCATTTGACAGTCAAAAGTCAAAAAATTTGGTCAACATCTTATTTTGAAGCCACAAACATCATTTGATCAATCCTTGATCATGATTCTCAAAGCATGGCTCAAAAAGTCTCAAGATGCAAAAGTTTCTATTTTTGGACAGTTGAAAAAGTCAACTGCAAATTGACCAAGGCATAACTTCCACATGGTTTATCAGAAAAATTCCATTCAAAGCTCATTTTGAAGAGAATGACATTTCCTACAACTCATCTCCACACTTCAAGTCCAATAAATGCTCTCACAAAAAGTTATCAATTTCAACATTATAGGTCATTTTCAAAAGTCAACAAAAAGGCACTTTAAGTCAAAGACCATAACTTGAGATTGGTAAATCAAAATGACATGGGACCAAAAGCATTGGTTAGAGGACTTCAAGAACTTTCCAAAATGTCCAATAACATGATCAAAGCTTAAAAATTGAGCAAGATATGCCTTGTGGAAGTTGGGAAATGTTTCGGAATTTTGAAAAGTCAACTTTACTTCAAATGCCTCAAAATTGCTAATGGGCCTCAATTTCTTCCATGAATCATCACCCAAAGGCTATGCACGACCCATTGACATCCAAGGGAGTTATTTTATCATTTTTGATTAATTATTTGAATTTTTATTATTATTAATTCACTTAATTAAAATTAAATATGAAAAATAGCAAATCACACCTTTCAAATCTTTTTATGCAGCATTTTCATCCATCATGACCTCAATATCTCATGTACCATTCAAAAAGGAAAGAATCTTCCATGATTTGGCATAATTGGCATGAAAAAGGATTGGAAAAGATTTGACAAAATCAAATATTCAAAGCATTGATTCAAAGACTTTGGGTTTGGTTTTTCTAACCTAATTCCATCTATATACATATGCAAACATAACCCTAATGCCTGAAGGAGAGAAGATGTGCTCAGAACACAAGAACACATTGCACTTTTTTCATAAAAATCTCAAAACTGAAAACCTAGCTAGAGCTCGTTTCAAGGCCTAAAAGCTATTCCAAAAGCTTGCTAAGACATCCAGGAAGGGATTCCAATCAAAACCAAGTCTCCACGCACAAGGAATTGGTAGAATAGAATTGCTTTTCTTTCAAAATTATCCATAATCGTGTTTTGATTTCTAGGCATTTTTCATGCATTTTAACCATTGATTTATACTAACATGAGTGTTCTGAAGCTATTGGTGTCCTTTAATTGAATTAATATTGTCTGTATGAGAAGTTGCCATGAACGAAGGTTAGGGTTTCAGAAGCTTCATTTTGGGGTTTTGCATATATGGAAAAATCAGGCCATGAAACTGGTACCAATGGATTCGTGACATCCAAACGAATTGAACTCACACCTCGCGCCCTTTTTCTTTTTGACTATATGCTAATCGTTATTATTGCAGGTTTGGGTTAGTGGGGGTTTAAAACCCCCGCTATTTGATGTTATTTGCAGAAAAAGAGATGAAGACGATGCTAGCGTGGCTTGGTACTACTGGACAGTTTAAACATTGGCGCATCTTTTTGTTTATTCCAGCATGATATTGATTTTTCTATTATATTAACCATGTTCCATTATAATATCAAGATAACGCGTTGGCTCAGCTGGTTGGTGTGTTGTCCTGCAGGTATTGGGACCTGGGTTTCGATTCCCAGGTCCCCCACTTCTTCCATAATTTTTCTTTTAACGTACTTCTATGCAGCATGCCATCAGAAGATCACCATGCATCCTCGCCTGCCAAGTGTCCAGAAGGCCAATCCAAAGGCCAGAACATGCAGCTCACCATGGACGCTAGTCAACCGTTCTACACACGCGCTGGAAAAGTCAAAAAGGCCTCATTCTGATGGGCCAAAATGCTCACAATAAACCTCCAACAAGGGCCTGATACCCCCCCCCCCCCCCCCCCCCCATGGTTTGCATTATCTTTGATTTCTATTTGATTTCTTTTAATTCTTTTTAATGCTTGATTATTTCTTTTAATTCCCTAAAAATAATTTTCATAATAACATAAAACCAGAAAAATCAAAACTAAAAAATATGTTTATTTAATATTTAGTCATTAATATTTTTGTAAATAAAACTTTAATAATCAATTTAGGTTAATTTAGGTGTTCAATTTTAATGTTTTCTTAATAACTAAAAAATGTAGAAATTAGGGTTTTTAGCATTTTTTATTCTTTTTCTTAATAAATAACTTTTTTCTTCTTATTCTTATCATTATTAATTATTAATTATTTTGTAGATAAACTTGTAATTAATTAATTAGGGTAAATTAGGTTAAAACTTAAATATTTTCTTTAACAATTAAAAATGATTTAGAACTAGGGTTTTATTTAGCTTCTAACTTTAATCAATTTTCTTTATTTTCATAAATACCAAAAACCATAAAAAATAACTTCTTTTCTTAATTAAATAATTAATTAGCATTTTTAATTTCATTTAATTTCTTTAAAGGGTCCAACGCCCTCGCATATTCGATTCTAATTTCTTTTCGCGCGTTTATTTTTATTTCCCTTTTTAATATAATGTAATTGCTCAAAGCCTTGTAATAGATAATTAGGAATTTATTTATTTTCTGCATTTTATTAAAAAAACGGGTCTTTGTTAATTTGGCGATGTATAGACCCGCGCCTTGTAATAGCGTAGGACTTTATTTTTCCGCACTTTAATTTCTGCACCTTTTAACTGCTAATCACATGAAAGAATGAATGGCGCAAATAAAATCAAAGCGTAGCTCACCCAATGCATGATCAAGATAAAACATAACTGAAAATGATGCACAAATTCACACACCACTCTTAGGGTACGCCTCACTGTTGCCTTGCCCCTCGAAACGTGGTCGTCGATTATAGGACGTTTTAGTAAGTCCTTATGTCCATGAACATGGCATAAGGGTAGCTTCTAAGGTGTCCTACTGTTGCTCTGGTGACCACACTGTCCCTAAAAACGAATTGACCCGAACACCTCCAATGGTGGTGCTACCTACCTCTCAATGGTGGAATGGCACTACCTTAAGGACATTTACACAGCCTAATTCCTTAGGGTAGGTAGACGACTCATAGATACTTGCTCTAATTCAAAACAAAATCAAAACTTCTTTTCACACCGACACTTTCAAAAGGCTTTCAAAACAATTTTTTCAAACACTCTTGAGGACTGATACAAGAGTCGATCTGAAATCTTTAAAACGAAACTTTTTTCAAAACCCACTCACATTTGAAAAGCAAACAAACATTTTGAAAACACAAATGAGCAAGTATCTAAGAGCCCATGGATAACCATGGATAGAAAGGGTGCTAACACCTTCCCTTTCTATAAATCTACCTCCCGAACCGAGAAACTATCTCATAAGGAATTTTGCTGTGCTTTTGTCCTGTCCATGTTGGAGAAAATAAAAGACGGTGGCGACTCTTGCTTCCGCGACATTTCGCGAATCAGCGTTAAACAGTCTGTTCCAGATCCACCGATCACAGAACTGGCGACTCTGCTGGGGACTCTTATAAAGTGAGGTGTACCTTAGGACTAAGATCACTTGTGTTTTCAATTGTTGTGCTTGTTTGCTTTATTATTGTGGGCTGCATCGGAGTTATATAGATCCTAACCCGGATCTGGGGATACCCTGTTAGGTAGCATAAGCTGTGAGGGACCTGTCCGGCGTATACCGACATGGGTGAAGCAGTGGCTACATTGGTGTGGCACCTTGGTCTGTACCGATATCCCTTGTGTCGCAACAAGGAGAATATGGGTCTTCTGAGGAGTCATTAAGCACCAACCGACCTTAGAACCTTAAATGACCCAACTTGGCCAATAGAACAGTAGCAGTATGCTACGCCCATTGAGGCTAAACTCTCGTGATGGTTCTGGCCGCAAGAAAAGATTGTGATGTTGGAGTTATGACCGATTGAGGGTAGTCAGTGATATTGGGATCCTCTAGAACCCGGTTACTTCTGATAGGAAAGGTCTTAACCAACAAACTGAAAGAGGGTAATACCTAGACCCCATGCTGGCCTAAACTCTAAGGGCTCTCTTGCGTGACTTGTGTGCCTTCCAACTTGACTATTTGCATGCTTGCTATCTGACACTTGAGTTTCTTGCAGGTTGTGTTTACGGTCCTTAATTGGGACTCATAACAGGGTTTACCTACATTACCCCATGCATAGCATAACATCATACCATTGCATGCATCCTGCATAAAGACTGGCCTGTTTCAAGGATCTTAAGGGCTTGTGATGCAGGTCATGATGAACCAACTGTCTAGCAAGGGGCAAAAGGGGATTTATTTTCCTCTAGCCAAGGTTGTCAGGGGCTATGACCCACTCGATATGGTGAGCTTTGACCCTTGAAGAAGGACTCTCAACAACATGAAGTTCCTTCAATCAAGCTACAAAATTCAAACTCTAACGGTTTCTTGTTTACCCCGCGAGATCCTTGAAAACATTGCATGCATACATACATATCATTGCATAACAGGTACCCTTTTGACAGGTCACTTACCATCTCCGCTGTTTATTTCAGCAATGGCTTCCCAACAAGATAACCAGGATCTTTAGGCTCAAGAGATTCAGTTCAGGGAGATCTTTCTAAGCATATCCAAGGGGCAAGAAGAGTTAAGGACACTCCTCATGGGGAATCTGGCCAAGCAAAACCCCGAAGATGACAAGGACGAACGACTGAAACATCTACAAGCTGAGGTAGACACATTGAAAACCCAGATGCTGGGACAAAGGGCTCTCATCCAAGGTTTAGCTCGGGAGCAAGAAGAGTTGAGGACCATGATCAGTCAACTCCATCAAGACAGATATAACATGAAGCAACCAGTCCAAGTCAGGGACCAAGTTATTAATCAGCCTCCAAGAAGTCAAAGGTTTGGTTTAATGAACGGGCCTCTCCAAGCTGCTACTACTTCACAGGTCCATCAACGACCTCGCCAAGAACAACGGGCTGATCAGAGCAAGCCAGACAAGCCTAAAAGGCAGTTCACCAAGCTCAATGTGTCACCGTCTCAAGCTTTACAACAATTGTTGAGGTTGAATCTGGTGATGTTAAGGGACCCTCCTAATAATCTCAACACAACCTCCCTAAAGTACAATCCTGAGGAAAGATGTGTGTACCACTCTGACAGTCCAGGACATGACACCGACGACTGCTGGGCTCTGAAGAATAAGATCCAAGACCTGCTTAATGAAAGAGCTGTGGATTTCACCCAGATGGGCCAGGCTGAATGCTCCTGCCATCGCTACAAGATGCACCAGTCGAAGTAACAAGCCCTGAGACTAGAAGACTTTTGTTCATTAGAATTTTTCAAGTTGTGATTTTCTTTTGACTGTTCAAACATTTATTCATGTTAAACATTGTTATTAATGCACTACACATGTCTGTTTTGAAGAAATTATTTCGTATTCACTATTTAAAATTGCTTTCATTTTTTGTGATGTTCAATGCTCGATTAATAATTCTAAGCCTCTTGAGGGAGGATGACGAAAATGATACCGCAATCTACAGTATGCTTTTGAACAGACCCCGCTGATGAGGTACAGGCATTGTTTCAATCCCTAAACACTGGAGTTATAAGGAAGATAATCCCTCGTCAACCCCTCTGAGCCAAAGAAGTAGGAGTTTTTTTTTTCGAAAATTAAAACCCTTTATCATAACCTGGGGCAGGGTAGTTCTCTCAGTTGATCCAAGTGCATAACAAATGGCACCAAAGAGGCCCTTACAAAAAAAAGAAGACAGTGATGATTCCGAATAATCATAAGGATAGGCAGTCATTATATCTCAAAAATAAAAACCCATTAAGTCAAAACCCATGAAGGAGACTTACAAAACTGGGGCATCCCGCTGACTGTAATTCCAAAAAGAAACAGTTCAGGCAAAAAAACAGGGATAATGAAAGAAAAAGAAAGAGGTCTTACAAACCCTAAACCAAACAAGAATGACTGCCTATTCAAAATAAACTATCAACATCCGAACCATCACGGGAATATCAGGACAAAAACTTAAATAAGGTCTAACGCACGATCAGCTGAGTTTAGGATTGAAGAACATCACGAAGAGCGGGTGGGTACAAATAATTTGAGCCTTTATCCTTTGTTTCTTAAACCATGAACCAGGCCACGTTACAACCCTTAAAAGTCCTAGCTGAAGCATGGGTTAGTTCGAAAGCATATTGTTACGAAAGGTATCCTGACTCCTTAAGGCTTGCTATAAAATATTGAGTTGACATCACATTTTACAAAATTTGTTGGTTTTACTGAAAAATGCATTTTTCAAAAACTTCAAGACAGACATAAGCTTTGCATTTTTAACATAACTTTGTTTGCACATGACTTTTTGTTTGAACAGCATAGAAATTCGCACGACGAATGCCTAATGAACAAAAGCACCTCCAATCAAGGGGCGTGGCCTGATCATTGTCCATCATCTGGGGCAGTCCAGTCAAGATTCAAGGAATCTCTCAAGATGCCAAACAGCCAGGGGCAAACCTCCGCCTGAGCCACTTGGGGCATTGGACATGAATTCCCAGCAGCAAATCTTGCATGACCAAACATCTTCTGGTAGCGTGGCAACACAATAATAGGGACACCTCCTTACATCCTGAGAGCATGGACCTAGTCGAAAAAAATACTACGCGTAATCAAAGACCCGCTAGGTTGACACACCTAGGCAAAAATGAGGGCTTCCCGGCGAACCAAAAGGGTTCGGGAAAAATAAGGGATGAAATGAAAAAAATATGTACACCCGACAAGTCGAAAACCTGAAAAGGCGGCTTGGGCAAAAATGGGTATCTTGGTGGACTGAAAACCCGAAAGGGCGGCCCAGGCAAAAATTAGGGATCACAACGTACGACTATGTCCCGTCACCTCGTCACTTGCCTACCATAAGAAGAGTTGTCAGGCGGCAGTCATCAAGCACCTCCACAGGTATCTTCTTCCCTCACCTCAGAAACAGGGGCAGTAATGAGTTGTCTAAGTGACCTAGTTACTCTGTCCACCAAGGTACCAAGGTAAGTTCAGCTGAAGAACGCAACCAAGATATCTTAACTCCCTAGAGAGTGAGCCAGTAAGTCAACATACTCTCCCCAAGCAATGTTATATTGTTGGCCTTAAGGAAATTGGGTATCCCTAGCAGATCTCAACATTCCTCAGTGCAATATTCCCAACAAGCATCCCCGGCAATCCTGATCTAAGATTGTTCCCCGGCGATATACCAGACATTCAGTGGAGCCACTTCCCCAGTATATCTCAAAAATTTCCCCAGGAAAGTCCAGCCCAAAAGCCTCCCCAGGAAAGCGGAATCCATCTCCCCAGCAGGAAGCTTATCCCCAGTAGATTCTGGAAGCTTCCCTCCTGCAAAGCACGAATGCGTCTCCCGGCTTTATTCAAAGGTTATTTCCCCACCAGGATATAACTGGGTTATCCTCAGCCAATAACCGGGGAAAGATCGTCCCCGGCGAAGTCTTCCTATCCCCCAGTGGAGTTCATCATACTCTTCAACAAAACTCAACAATGGTATCCCCAATGGAGTTCTCATTCATCTCAGCGAAGCACCTCTCCTCCCACAGAGTATTGTTCCCCAGCAAGATCGCTAGAGTAGTTATTCCCCGCAGAGTAATCTCTTCATCAAGTTTATTCCCCAACGGAGTCATCTTCTCCTACCGGTTCATTCTTGCAATCTTCATCCCCAGCAGAAACGAAGAACTCTCTTCAACCATCAGCCCAGGATTTAACTCCCGGCATTCGTCAAGGATATATTTTCCTAGACGAAAATACATTCAAAAACATCACGTACATCATGATACATGCATAAAAGCATCATATCTTACAATCTCATTTATGTTGAGAACATCATTGCTTGATCCATGGCATGCATTACATACGACTGACTTTTACATTTCAGGAAAGATCCAGTTAAGTTCTCAGCTATTCAAAGACCTTGCCTGGTTCAGTTAAATCGACTCCTAAAGATTTTTCTGATTCCGATCCAGTAAAAGGCCTTCTCTGGTCCAGTTAAATCGATTCCTAAAGATTTTCCTGATGAAGACCCAGTGGAAGATTCCAAGACCTTGCCTGGTTCAGTTAAATCGACTCCTAAAGATTTTTCTGATGTCGATCCAGTCAAAGGCCTTCTCTGGTCCAGTTAAATTGATTCCTAAAGATTTTCCTGATGAAGACCCAGTGGAAGATTCCAAGACCTTGCCTGGTTCAGTTAAATCGACTCCTAAAGATTTTTCTGATGCCGATCCAGTCAAAGGCCTTCTCTGGTCCAGTTAAATCGATTCCTAAAGATTTTCCTGATGAAGACCCAGTTGAAGATTCCAAGACCTTGCCTGGTTCAGTTAAATCGACTCCTAAAGATTTTTCTGATGCCGATCCAGTCAAAGGCCTTCTCTGGTCCAGTTAAATCGATTCCTAAAGATTTTCCTGATGAAGACCCAGTTGAAGATTCCAAGACCTTGCCTGGTTCAGTTAAATCGACTCTTAAAGATTTTTCTGATGTCGATCCAGTCAAAGGCCTTCTCTGGTCCAGTTAAATCGATTCCTAGAGATTATCCTGATGAAGACCCAGTGGAAGATTCCAAGACCTTGTCTGGTTCAGTTAAATCGACTCCTAAAGATTTTTCTGATGCCGATCCAATCAAAGGCCTTCTCTGGTCCAGTTAAATCGATTCCTAATGATTTTCCTGATAAGGATCCAGTTGAAGATTCCAAGACCTTGCCTGGTTCAGTTAAATCGACTCCTAAAGATTTTTCTGATGCCGATCCAGTCAAAGGCCTTCTCTGGTCTAGTTAAATCGATTCCTAAAGATTTTCCTGATGAAGACCCAGTTGAAGATTCCAAGACCTTGCTTGGTTCAGTTAAATCGACTCCTAAAGATTTTTCTGATGCCGATCCAGTCAAAGGCCTTCTCTGGTCCAGTTAAATCGATTCCTAAAGATTTCCTGATGAAGACCCAGTGGAAGATTCCAAGACCTTGCCTGGTTCAGTTAAATCGACTCCTAAAGATTTTTCTGATACCGATCCAGTCAAAGGCCTTCTCTGGTCCAGTTAAATCGATTCCTAAAGATTTTCCTGATGAAGACCCAGTTGAAGATTCCAAGACCTTGCCTGGTTCAGTTAAATCGACTCCTAAAGATTTTTCTGATGCCGATCCAGTCAAAGGCCTTCTCTGGTCCAGTTAAATCGATTCCTAAAGATTTTCCTGATGAAGACCCAGTTGAAGATTCCAAGACCTTGCCTGGTTCAGTTAAATCGACTCCTAAAGATTTTTCTGATGCCGATCCAGTCAAAGGCCTTCTCTGGTCCAGTTAAATTGATTCCTAAAGATTTTCCTGATGAAGACCCAGTTGATGATTCCAAGACCTTTCCTGGTTCAGTTAAATAGACTCCTAAAGATTTTTCTGATGCCGATCCAGTCAAAGGCCTTCTCTGGTCCAGTTAAATCGATTCCTAAAGATTTTCCTGATGAAGACCCAGTTGAAGATTCCAAGACCTTGCCTGGTTCAGTTAAATCGACTCCTAAAGATTTTTCTGATGCCGATCCAGTCAAAGGCCTTCTCTGGTCCAGTTAAATCGATTCCTAAAGATTTTCCTGATGAAGACCCAGTGGAAGATTCAAAGACCTTGCTTGGTCCAGTTAAATCGACTCCTAAAGATTTTTCTAATGCCGATCCAGTCAAAGGCCTTCTCTGGTCTAGTTAAATTGATTCCTAAAGATTTTCCTGATGAGAATCCAGTTGAAGATTCAAAGACCTCTCTGATATAACTCGTCGTTATAGACACTCGTCGTTATAGACACTCGTCGTTATAGACACTCGTCGTTATAGACACTCGTCGTTATAAACACTCGTCGTTATAAACACTCGTCGTTATAGACACTCGTTGTTATAGACACTCGTCGTTATAGACACTCATCGTTGTAGACACTCGTCGTTATAGACACTCGTCGTTATAGACACTCGTCGTTATAGACACTCGTCGTTATAGACACTCGTCGTTAAAGACCATTCGTCCATGAGGATAACCTATCAGTAGAGACAACTCACCAACCTTTCTGAATTCAAGATTCGATTCCTGTAACCAACCAGGGCGCATCTACGTAATGAGCTTGAAGACCAACTCCTGTAACAGGCCAGGTAATTATCTTTCTTTTTCAGGTACGCAAGTTCTCGCTAAGGAATCCCTTACGCGATCGACACCCAGATGGCATCTATAAGCCCATCCTCCTATTCATCAGTCTCCAAATGGCATCTATAAGCCCATTCCCACCATCACACTGCTAACATGTGAGCGCAAATTTCTGGGCACTCTAGTGTCCAATCATCTTCCACCTTCGGATTACGAAAGGCACGCAAGCCAATCTACATCCTCAGGTTTAAGAAGATTGAACAGGGGCAACTGTTGTACCCCAAAATTTGCCCTCCCATATTCTTCAAGGTTTGCTAAGATCATGCTTCAAAATCTCCCAAGGGTTGCACAGTCCAATGGCCTCCTAATAGTCAAAAATTAGGGTTTTGATTCTGGCAAAGAAATTGAAGTTTCCAAGGGTCCAAACAAGTCCCATATGTCCTTATGTATTGTCAAGCATCCCTATGTCAAGTTTCAAGACTCACAGCATAAAATTGCACAGTCAAAAACCCTAATTGCTTCACAGTCAACTGCAGGGGAAAAATGGTCATTTGACAGTCAAAAGTCAAAAATTTTGGTCAACATCTTATTTTGAAGCCACAAACATCATTTGATCAATCCTTGATCATGATTCTCAAAGCATGGCTCAAAAAGTCTCAAGATGCAAAAGTTTCTATTTTTGGACAGTTGAAAAAGTCAACTGCAAATTGACCAAGGCATAACTTCCACATGGTTTATCAGAAAAATTCCATTCAAAGCTCATTTTGAAGAGAATGACATTTCCTACAACTCATCTCCACACTTCAAGTCCAAGAAATGCTCTCACAAAAAGTTATCAATTTCAACATTATAGGTCATTTTCAAAAGTCAACAAAAAGGCACTTTAAGTCAAAGACCATAACTTGATATTGGTAAATCAAAATGACATGGGACCAAAGGCATTGGTTAGAGGACTTCAAGACCTTTCCAAAATGTCCAAGAACATGATCAAAGCTTAAACATTGAGCAAGATATGCCTTGTGGAAGTTGGGAAATTTTTGGGAATTTTGAAAAGTCAACTTTACTTCAAATGCCTCAAAATTGCTAATGGGCCTCAATTTCTTCCATGAATCATCACCCAAAGGCTATGCACGACCCATTGACATCCAAGGGAGTTATTTTATCATTTTTGATTAATTATTTGAATTTTTATTATTATTAATTCACTTAATTAAAATTAAATATGAAAAAATAGCAAATCACACCTTTCAAATCTTTTTATGCAGTATTTTCATCCATCATGACCTCAATATCTCATGTACCATTCAAAAAGGAAAGAATCTTCCATGATTTGGCATAATTGGCATGAAAAAGGATTGGAAAAGATTTGACAAAATCAAATATTCAAAGCATTGATTCAAAGACTTTGGGTTTGGTTTTTCTAACCTAATTCCATCTATATACATATGCAAACATAACCCTAATGCCTGGAGGAGAGAAGTTGCGCTCAGAACACAAGAACACATTGCACTTTTTTCATAAAAATCTCAAAACTGAAAACCTAGCTAGAGCTCGTTTCAAGGCCTAAAAGCTATTCCAAAAGCTTGCTAAGACATCCAGGAAGGGATTCCAATCAAAACCAAGTCTCCACGCACAAGGAATTGGTAGAACATAATTGCTTTTCTTTCAAAATTATCCATAATCGTGTTTTAATTTCTAGGCATTTTTCATGCATTTTAACCATTGATTTATACTAACATGAGTGTTCTGAAGCTATTGGTGTCCTTTAATTGAATTAATATTGCCTGTATGAGAAGTTGCCATGAACGAAGGTTAGGGTTTCAGAAGCTTCAATTTGGGGTTTTGCATATATGGAAAAATCAGGCCATGAAACTGGTACCAATGGATTCATGACATCCAAACGAATTGAACTCACACCTCGCGCCCTTTTTCTTTTTGACTATATGCTAATCGTTATTATTGCAGGTTTGGGTTAGTGGGGGTTTAAAACCCCCGCTATTTGATGTTATTTGCAGAAAAAGAGATGAAGACGATGCTAGCGTGGCTTGGTACTACTGGACAGTTTAAACATTGGCGCGTCTTTTTGTTTATTCCAGCATGATATTGATTTTTCTATTATATTAACCACGTTCCATTATAATATCAAGATAACGCGTTGGCTCAGCTGGTTGGTGTGTTGTCCTGCAGGTATTGGGACCTGGGTTCGATTCCCAGGTCCCCCACTTCTTCCATAATTTTTCTTTTAACGTACTTCTATGCAGCATGCCATCAGAAGATCACCATGCATCCTCGCCTGCTTGCCTGCCAAGTGTCCAGAAGGCCAATCCAAAGGCCAGAACATGCAGCTCACCATGGACGCTAGTCAACCATTTTACACACGCACTGGAAAAGTCAAAAAGGCCTCATTCTGATGGGCCAAAATGCTCACAATAAACCTCCAACAAGGGCTTGATACCCCCCCCCCATGGTTTGCATTATCTTTGATTTCTATTTGATTTCTTTTAATTCTTTTTAATGCTTGATTATTTCTTTTAATTCCCTAAAAATAATTTTCATAATAACATAAAACCAGAAAAATCAAAACTAAAAAATATGTTTATTTAATATTTAGTCATTAATATTTTTGTAAATAAAATTTTAATAATCAATTTAGGTTAATTTAGGTGTTCAATTTTAATGTTTTCTTAATAACTAAAAAATGTAGAAATTAGGGTTTTTAGCATTTTTTATTCTTTTTCTTAATAAATAACTTTTTTCTTCTTATTCTTATCATTATTAATTATTAATTATTTTGTAGATAAACTTGTAATTAATTAATTAGGGTATATTAGGTTAAAACTTAAATATTTTCTTTAACAATTAAAAATGATTTAGAACTAGGGTTTTATTTAGCTTCTAACTTTAATCAATTTTCTTTATTTTCATAAATACCAAAAACCATAAAAAATAACTTCTTTTCTTAATTAAATAATTAATTAGCATTTTTAATTTCATTTAATTTCTTTAAAGGGTCCAACGCCCTCGCATATTCGATTCTAATTTCTTTTCGCGCGTTTATTTTTATTTCCCTTTTTAATATAATGTAATTGCTCAAAGCCTTGTAATAGATAATTAGGAATTTATTTATTTTCTGCATTTTATTAAAAAAACGGGTCTTTGTTAATTTGGCGATGTATAGACCCGCGCCTTGTAATAGCGTAGGACTTTATTTTTCCGCACTTTAATTTCCGCACCTTTTAACTGCTAATCACATGAAAGAATGAATGGCCCAAATAAAATCAAAGCGTAGCTCACCCAATGCATGATCAAGATAAAACATAACTGAAAATGATGCAAAAATTCAAACACCACTCTTAGGGTACGCCTCACTGTTGCCTTGCCCCTCAAAACGTGGTCGTCGAGTATAGGACGTTTTAGTAAGTCCTTATATGTCCATGAACATGGCATAAGGGTAGCTTCTAAGGTGTCCTACTGTTGCTCTGGTGTCCACACTGTCCCTAAAAACGAATTGACCCGAACACCTCCAACGGTGGTGCTACCTACCTCTCAATAGTGGGATGGCACTACCTTAAGGACATTTACACAGCCTAATTCCTTAGGGTAGGTAGACGACTCATAGATACTTGCTCTAATTCAAAACAAAATCAAAACTTCTTTTCACACCGACACTTTCAAAAGGCTTTCAAAACAATTTTTTCAAACACTCTTGAGGACTGATACAAGAGTCGATCTGAAATCTTTAAAACGAAACTTTTTTCAAAACCCACTCACATTTGAAAAGCAAACAAACATTTTGAAAACACAAATGAGCAAGTATCTAAGAGCCCATGGATAACCATGGATAGAAAGGGTGCTAACACCTTCCCTTTCTATAAATCTACCTCCCGAACCGAGAAACTATCTCATAAGGAATTTTGCTGTGCTTTTGTCCTGTCCATGTTGGAGAAAATAAAAGACGGTGGCGACTCTTGCTTCCGCGACATTTCGCGAATCAGCGTTAAATAGTCAGTTCCAGATCCACCGATCACAGACGTTCTTGCATTTCAAATCTTGCGCTCCTTGTCTTTCTTTATTATATATTGCAAAACACCTATTTTACACACACTCACATATACAGGTCCACATCCACTCTGGATCTCACTGGTAACGACTCTGCTACTGCCAGTTATGACTTCGAAAATCCGATCAACTTAGCCGAAGACGAAGGTGAAGATGATTGGGAAGTGCCTGGTGAACTTGCAAGACTGCTATTCCAGGAAGAGAGGGCCATTCAGCCACATGAAGAGACGGTAGAATCAGTGAATCTGGGTACTGAGACTGACAAGAAGGAAGTCAAGATTGGTGCCAATCTGGAGCCTAGTGTGAAACAACGGTTGATTCAGATGCTGCGTGACTATGTTGAGATCTTTGCCTGGTCTTATGAAGATATGCCTGGTTTGGATACCGACATTGTGGTTCATCGCCTGCCTATCAAGGAAGACTGCCCTCCAGTGAAACAGAAGGTTCGCCGTATGCGCCCAGAGATGTCTGAGAAAATCAAGGCTGAGGTTATGAAACAATTTGACGCCGGATTTCTAGTAGTAAATTCTTACCCTCAGTAGGTTGCCAATGTGGTTCCTGTGCCAAAGAAAGATGGTAAGGTCCGAATGTGTGTTGACTACAGGGATTTGAACAGGGTGAGCCCTAAAGATGACTTCCCTCTACCTCACATCGACGTTCTGGTTGATAATACTGCTCAGCACAAGGTATTCTCCTTTATGGACGGTTTCTCCGGTTATAATCAGATAAAGATGGCTCCCGAAGACATGGAAAAGACCACCTTTGTTACTCAGTGGGGTACATTTTGCTACAAGGTCATGCCTTTTGGGTTGAAAAATGCTGGGGCAACATATCAGTGTGCCATGGTTGCTTTGTTTCATGACATGATCCATTATGAGATCGAAGTATACGTCAACGATATGATTGCAAGTCCCAGATTGAGAAAGAACACCTTGACCATCTACAGAAGATGTTTGACAGGTTGAAGTTATACAAGTTGAGGTTGAACCCGAACAAGTGCACCTTCGGGGTGAGGTCTGGTAAACTACTGGGTTTCGTCGTGAGCGAGGTATTCAAGTGGACCTTGCCAAGGTGAAAGCTATACAAGAGATGCCAGCTCCCAAGACAGAGAAGGAAGTCAGAGGCTTTCTGGGACGACTGAACTACATTACCTGATTCATCTCACACCTAACTGCTACTTGTGAGCCAATCTTCAAGCTACTGAAGAAAGATCAAGTAGTATGTTGGAACGATGAATGTCAGGCCGCTTTCAAAAGGATCAAAGAGTATCTCCAAGAGCCACCCATCCTAATGCCACCAGTTGAAGGGAGACCTCTGATCTTATACTTGATTGTGCTCGATAACTCAATGGGGTGTGTGTTGGGTCAGCATGACGAGTCTGGCCGAAAAGAGCATGTTATTTATTACCTTAGCAAAAAGTTTACCGAATGTGAGACCCGATACTCACTGCTCGAGAAAACTTGTTGCGCTTTGGCATGGGCTGCTCGCCGGCTGAGACAGTATATGCTGACTCACACTACTTTGTTGATTTCAAAGATGGATCCAATCAAGTATATCTTTGAAAAGCCTGCCTTGTCCGGAAGAATAGCAAGATGGCAGATGATCTTGACTGAGTATGACATCCAGTACATAACTCAAAAAGCAATCAAGGGAAGTGTATTGGCAGACCATTTGGCACACCAGGCAGTGGATGATTACCAGTCTATGAACTTTGAATTATCGGACGAGAATATCATGTTGGTAACTGATTGTGAGACACCTGGACCGGATGAAGGACCTGAGGAAGGATCCCGATGGTCTATGTGCTTTGATGGAGCTTCAAACGCTTTGGGTAATAGCATTGGCGCCGTGATCATATCTCCTAAAGGTTCTTATACTCTGTTTACCGCCCGACTATGTTTCAACTGCACCAACAATATGGCAGAGTATGAAGCGTGCATCATGGGTCTTCGAGCAGCAATTGACCTGAGGATTAAGTTTCTGAGTGTCTTCGGAGATTCTGCTCTCGTGATCAGTCAGATCAAAGGCGAGTGGGATACGAAACACCCAAATCGTATTCCTTACAAGGAGTATGTGTTGACGTTGCTTCCCCATTTTGAGGAGATAACCTTTGAACACTTCCCAAGAGAGGAGAATCAGTTGGCGGACGCGCTGGCTACGATGTCTTCTATGTTCAAAGTCAATTGGGACAACGAGGCTCCCCAGATCATTATTGAAAGATTGGACGAACCTGCACATTGCTGTGATCTTGAGACTGAAGAGGTAACAGAAAAGCCCTGGTATCATGAGGTAAAGAGGTACCTTGAAGCTCAGGAATACCCCGAAGGTGCATTTATTAATGACAAGAAGTTTTTGAGGAGGTTCACGGTGAAGTTCTTCATCAGCAATGGCATTCTTTACAAGCGTAACCATGATTCAACCTTGCCGCGTTGTGTGGATAAGAATGAAGCAGAAAGGATCATGGCAGAGAGTTACACAAAGGTACTTTCGGAACTCATTCCAGTGGATATACGATGGCAAAGAAAATCCTCCGAGCAGGATATTACTAGTCCACAATGGAAGCTGACTGTTATCAACATTCTCGGACATGTCACAAGTGCCAGGTCTATGCTGATAAAGTGCACGTACCTCCAGTTCCTCTGAATGTTTTGACAGCACCTTGGCCTTTTGCAATGTGGGCATTGATATGATCGGAGAGATCAGACCTATAGCATCCAACGGGCATCGTTTTATCCTGGTAGCGATTGATTACTTTACGAAGTGGGTTGAAGCAGCTTCCTTTGCTACCGTAACCAAAAACGTCGTGGCATGGTTCATTCAGCATAATCTGATCTGTCGATACGGTGTACCAGAGAGGATCATTACGGACAATGGTACCAATCTTAACAATAAGATGATCACTGAGCTCTGCGAGCAATTCAAAATACAGTATCATAACTCTTCTCCCTACCGGCCGAAGATGAATGGGGCTGTCGAAGTAGCAAATAAGAACATTAAGAAGATTGTGCAGAAGATGACAGTGACGTACAAAGATTGGCACGAGATGTTACCATTTGCTCTTCATGGGTACTGTACCTCAAAACGGACGTCAACAGGGGCAACGCCCTATTCCTTGGTTCATGGCATGGAGGCAGTCTTGCCTATTGAAGTTCAGATACCCTCTCTCCGGATCATGAAGGATGCAGGTTTGAGTGAAGATGACTGGATTCAGACCCGGCTTGATCAAATGAACCTGATCGACAAAAAGAGACTTACTGCTATTTGTCATGGTCAGACGTACCAAAAACAGATGATCAAGGCATTTAACAAGAAAGTTAGACGGAAAGAGTATCAAGTTGAGGACCTGGTAATCAAGCGCATTATTCTACCTCAAGGTGATCCCAGGGGCAAATGGACCCCTACTTACGAAGGGCCATTTGTGGTTAAGAACATTTTCTCAGGAGGAGCTATGATTCTAACCACCATGTATGGTGACGACCTTCCTCACCCCGTCAATGCGGACATAGTGAAAAGATACTACGCATAATCAAAGACCCGCTAGGTTGATTGGCCTAGGCAAAAATAAGGGCATCCCGGCGAACCAAAAGGGTTCAGGCAAAAATAAGGGATGAAAATATTAAAAAAATATGTACACCCAGCAAGTCGAAAACCTGAAAAGGCGCCTTGGGCAAAAATGGGTATCTCGGTGGACTGAAAACCCGAAAGGGAGGTCCAGGCAAAAATTAGGGATCAAAGTGTAACACTATGTCTCATTGGATCACCTCGCATCCAGACTTCGGTATCGACTATTAAGCTCGGACGACACTAATCAATCTGATTCACCTTCAACTAAGCAGCAAAGCGATGAGATGCTCGAAGATACAAAGGCAATAGCAGAGTTGGAACCCAGTGGTATTAATCACATAGCTGTTTTGTTTTCTTTTCACAAATTGTATAAAATTCTATTTGTTCGGCGGCGTCTTCTTACTGGGACGTCAGCCTCTTGTACAAAAACGCCTATTTACAGGCCAAACTTCAAAATCAATACAAATTCATTTTCAGACAAATTTCAAATTGTTTTTCCTTTATCTATTTTATTTTGCAAAGAACGTCCAAAGGTTCATTTTTGATATATGCATTTGACATTAATTGCTGATCATAAATAATTACATGTGAAACAAAAGATAAATTACGGGTAATATTAGAAACAGGGGCATAAGAAATGTCCAAACTGTGTAGTTACTTTGTCCACCCGGTACCAAGGTAGGTTCAGCTGAAGAAGATGGTTGCGATACCTTCACTCCCCTCAGAGCAAGACAATAATAGTAGCTCTCTCAGCTGAGACTTGCAACCACGAACGAATCAGCAATACTCTCCCAATAGCAGAGTTAGTCTACCATCAGCCCTAAAAAGGTTGGGTATCCCCAGAAGGTATTAATCTTCCCCAGCGGAGTATAAGAATATTCTCCAGCAAGTACAAGAGCATCCCTGGCAGTCTTAATATTCCTCAACGGAGTATAAGAATGTTCCCCGACGAAATACAAGATACCCCTAGTGGAGCCATTTCCCCAGCGCAATCTAAAAAAGCTTCCCCGACAGAGTTGAATCATCTTCCCCAGTAGATTCTAGAAGCTTATCCCCTGCAGAGCGCAAATAAATCTCCCCAGCCAAATTCAGAGGGTTATCCACACAAGAGTCTAACTGGGTTATCCTCAGCAATTTGCAACTGAAAGATCATCCCCCACAAAGTTCTTTCCTTTCCCCAAGCAGGAGTCAATCCTCAACAGATTCAGTGTCACCAGCAACATTAACCCATCCCCAGCGGAGTTCATCATTAAAATTCCCAACAGAGCTTATCAACAGAATCCCCAACAGAGTTATCGTTAAAATCTTCAGCAGAACATCTCTTCCCCACAGAGTAATTCCCCTCAGAGTAATCTCTTCATCAATTTATTCCCCAATGGAGTTCCTTTCTCCTACAGGTTTATCCTCACAATCATCTTCGTTCATCATCCCCAGCGAAAACGAAGAACTCAACTCTATTCTCCAGCAGCTCCGGGATTTATTTTCCCCAGCTAAAACATTACATATCCATACATCATGATACATGCATATACGCATCATACCCTACAATCTCATTTATTTTGAGAACATCATCGCCTGATACATATCATGCATTACATACAACTAACCTTTACCTTTCAGGAAAGATACAATCAAAATTCAAGTTATGAAGCCCGGGTACGACCGGATAGTATCTTGATTTCTACAACATGTTATGAAGCCCTAATTACGATCGGATAACAATATCAGACTACCGCGAAGCCTAGATTACGACCAGATAGCGATATCTCTCAAAAGTAAGCTATGAAACCCGGAGAACGACCGGATAATAATTTATTCCCCAGTGAGCCGTGAAGCCTGGATTACGATCGGATAGTAGCTCAGCAAGCACCATGAAACCTGGATTCGACCAGATAGTGGTATATCATAAACACAAGCCGTGAAGCCCGGATCACGACCGGATAACGGCTCAGCAAGTTATTATGAAGCCTGGATTACGACCAGAAAGCAATACAAGACCATGAAGCCTAGATTACGACCAGATAATGATAGAAGATGTTGTGAAGACTGGGTTACGACCAGATAGCAACCAAGAGTACTACGAAGCCTGGATTACGACCAGATAGTGGTATGATACATCGTAAAGCCTGGATTACGACCAGATAGCATTAAGGGACACTGTGAAGCTTGGATTACGACCAGATAACAGTTTACCCAGCCAGTTACTGTGAAGCCCGGATTCGACTGGATATTAGTAAACCAAACCGTCAAAGGGAAGCCCGGATGCGACCGGATAACCACTTGATTTGTTTTGAAGCCTAGATTTCAACCAGATAAGAAGTGAGGTATTGTGAAGATTGGATTCGACCAGATAGCAGTACGTGACACCATTAAACCTGGATTCGTCCAGATAATGGTATAACACATCGGGAAGCATGGATTACGACCAGATAGCGGTACAAGGCACTGTGAATCTTGGATTCCAACCAAATAGCAGTTTACATGGACAATTACTAAGAAGCCCAGAGTCGGACGGATATTAGTGTGCCCTATATTCAAGTTGAAGCCCGGATGCGACCGGATAACCATTTGATTTGTTCTGAAGCCTGAATTTCGACCAGATAAGAAGTGAGGTATTGCAAAGCCTGGATTACGACTGGATAGCAAGTTTAAATCTCATCTCCCCAGTAAGTCACTGTAAAGCCTGGATTACGACCAGATAGCAGTCAGTCTTATCACTATGAAGCCTGGGTTACGACTAGATAGTAGTTCACTCTCACCTCTTCAACAGAGATGATTCCCCAGTAGAATAACGGACGATCGAAGCTCCTAAAGTTCTATTTCTCCTAAGACAGAGAACAGCAATCCCTAGTGGAATCTCGCTCAACAACAGGTATACAAGCTCTCGCTAAGGAATCTCTTACGCGATCGACACTCCTTCGGATGGCATCTTTAAGCCCATCTCCCATCATCAATCTCCAAATGGCATCTGTAAGCCTATTCCCGACATCACCAAGACAAATACTACTTCATGCGAGTGCAAATTTCTGGGCACTCTAGTGTTCAATCATCTTCCACCTTCGGATCACGAAAGGCCCGAACGCCAATCTATATCCTCAAGTTTAAGAAGATTGAACAGGGGAAAATGTTGTACCCCAAAATTTTCCCTCCCATATTTCTCAAGACATGTCAAGAATCATCTCCAAGTTATTCAAGATGGCTCAAGAGTTGGACAGTCAGATCACCTCCTAAGGTAGTCAATTCAAAATTAGGGTTTTGTGTTGCATCAAGGTCCTTACATCCAAATGACCCCAAGTGATCCCCAATGTTATAATATGTTCTCAAGTTCATCCATGTCAAAATTCAAGCCTTGCAGAGGAAGTTTGGTCAGTCAATTGCTCAAGAGGTCCAAAAATCGACTATGTTAGGGCAAAAGTCAACTGTGATCTACAAACAGTCAAACCTCAAGAGTCTTTGTCAAAATTCTTATTTTGAAGGATAATTCATCATTTTATCAATGTTTTATCATGATTCATCAAGGATTGCTCAAGATTCATCAAGATTCAAAAGTTGCTAAATTAGGGTTTTGCAGGAAAAGTCAACTCAACATTGACCAAGCATAACTTTCTCATACTTTATGAGAAATGACCCATCCAAATCTCATCTTTAAGAGGATGCAATTTACTACGATCCATCTTCACACCCCAAGATCAATAAATGCTCTCACAAAAAGTTACAAATTTGGACATTATAGGTCATTTTTGAAAGTCAACAAAAACACCTTTTTTGCCAAAGCTTATAACTTGAGCATGGAATATCAAAATGATATGAGACCAAAAGGGTTGGTTATAGGACATCTCAAGGTTTCTAAAAAGTCCAAGAACATCTCCAAAAGTTCAAAATTGAAGAAGTTATGCATTGGTGAAGTTGGGCATTTTTCCAATATTGCCAAAAGTCAACTATCCTCCAAACTCCAATTTTTGACAAAAGGGCCCACTTTTTTCCACTTGATTTGGTCTTATCACACGACACACGTGTCCCATATTTAATTTCATGACCAATCATTTATTTTTCTATTTTATTTAATTTTTATTGATTTAATTCATTTTTAATCAATATTAATTCAAATAAAATCCAAAAATTAATGGAATGAGATTCTTGTGGTCATTACAGCTTGCAAATATCATGAGAAACTCAATCAAACTCGTGCCAAGTCAAAACATGCACAAAATCTCAGATTTGATGCAAATATGGAAACTTGATAATGGTGATCAAATCAAATCTTGATTCTTCAATGCTCATGGATTAAGGCCCAAATTTTAACCTAAACTTATTCCCTTATGTACACACAAGCCATAGAGATCAAAAACACGACCTAAGCATTGCAGAAACGGCCAACTCAGAATTGAAAAAACCTTGGAAAAAGTGGAGATCGAATTCTTGTTTGGAGGTCAATTCAACCCAAAATCTCCACATAGCTCTCTTGCTTGCAATCCCCTGAAGCTGTATCAATCAAAACCAAGCCCTGAGACAGCCTAAAACTCACTGTAAGTCGTCCTAAACTCGACCCTGAACATGAAATCCAACCCTCTGATTCTTGCATCTTTTTGCCCAAATAATTGCATATTCATGCTTTGCGTTGCATTCTGAAACTTTCTGCACTATTTAATTTTATTTTCATAGCCTGTAACGCCATGCCCAGTTCTAGGGTCCGTGCTTCTTGTGTTTGGGGTTTTTTAGTTGCAGGGAAAATCAAGGCCAATGCTTGACATGGATGAAACCAGGAGGAAGAGACGAACGCATTGGTGGTCTTAGCTTGCGTTTATATGGCCTAGGACGGATTTTTGAAACACCCCACGAATCTTCCTGTGGATAAAAATCCGCAGGTAAATAACCAGGGATTCACTGAAGAAGACGACCACGCGTCTTCTCCTTACTGGGCCATTTAAATTTCGCGCAATTTTTTTTTATTTTTTCAGGCATAATGTTTTGTTTCACATATAATATTTGTTGCATATACTAATAACAAAGGAACAAGCTAGCTGGATTGGTGAGCGCGCTATGAGAAAACCCCTTGGGACCTGGGTTCGAATCCCAGGTCCCCCAAAATGCTTTATTTGATTTTTCTTCAGGTATTCCTATGCAATGCTCAGAAGGGGGTCTACCATGCTCCTCAAATATCAACGCGCCAGGTGGCTTCAGATCTAATCCAGTGGCTAAGGATGGAGGACTACCATGATCTCAAGTCAACAGGCATGTGGGCGATCCAAAAAGTCAAGCAGGCTGATTGAAATTGGGCCTGGAAATTGCTGATTCCACCATCAAATTAAGCCCATACCCCCTGAGTATTTCTTTTACTTTTTATTTCTTTTATTTATTTATTTATTTATTTATTTTGTTAACTATTGTTATTATTATTAAAAAACTAACCAATTAATATTTTCCTAATAAAATCAGAAAACAAAAAAAAATATTATTTTTATTTATTAAAACTAATTTCACTTTTTTTTTTATAAATAAATAGTTTAAGCAATTTAGTCTTTTTAATTAGTTATAATTTTAACATTTTTGCAATAAATTAAAATTAACTAGAATATTAGGTTTTAACATTTTTAATCATTTTATTTTATTTCCTTAATTATAAAAAACCCAAAAAATATTTTCAATTAATTAATTAATTAATTAACTTAGATTTAATTTCCCTTTTAATTCAAAATAATAAAAAATCTCTTTCTTTAATAAAAAGGGTCAAAACCCTAAAAATGCGCCGATTTGATTTTCTCGCACGCGTTTCTTCTTTTATCCAATAATGTAATTGTTTCGGGAATGTAATAGTTTTTAAATTAGGACTTTATTTATTTATCGCTTTTATTTACTTTCCGCAATTTAAATTAAAGGGTTTGTCTTTGGCGATGTAAATACCCGACGCCTTGTAACATCTTAGATTTAATTTCCCGCAATTTAATTTCCGCACAATATTAACTGTTAGATGTTTGATAAATAGGTAATGCATGACAAGATCAATCTTTAACCTAAAAACAATATAGCTCACCATTAACATGTACAGATAAAAATTAACCGAAATAACACATTCGCACATGCCACTCTTAGGGTACACCTCACTTGGTTGCCTCGAACGTGGTCATTGAGTATAGGAAGTTTTATAGGTCGCCCTCTTGTCCAAAGATCATAGTTGCCTCGAAACGGTTGCCTCGGAAAAATGATCTAAGACATTAGGGTTATCGCTAAGGCGTCCTAACGTTGCTTTAGTGACCACACGTCCCTTAATCGAATCGACCCGAAAACTCCAACGACGATGCTACCTACTCCTCAATAGTAGGATAGCATTGTCTAAAGGACATTTGCACAGTTTAATTCCTTTTTGAGTAGGTAGATGGTTCTTAAGTACTTGCTCCTTTTAAAAACAAAACAAAACTTTTCGCACCTACACTTTCTTTCAAACAAAAACTCTTTCAAACCCACAAACACAAAGAAAAACAAATTTTGAAAACACAATGAGCAAGTACCTAAGAGCCCGTGGATAACCACGGATAGAAAGGGTGCTAACACCTTCCCTTTCTATAATCTACCTCCTGAACCCGAGAAATATCTCAAAAATGAATTTTTCTGTGCTTTTGTCCTTTCCTTGTTGGATAAAATAAAAGACGGTGGCGACTCTTGCTTACCGCGACATTTTGCGAAAACAAATGCAAAACGCGAACCAGCATTCCAAAACAGTCAGTTCTCATTCCCACCGATCACAGAACTGGCGACTCTGCTGGGGAATATTATAAGTGAGGTGTACCTTAGGATTAGATCATTGTGTTTTCAATTATATGATTTGTATGCTTTAATTTTGTGGGCTTGTATCGGAGTTCTATAGATCCTAACCCGGATCTGGGGATACCCTTTAGGTAAGTAGCAATAAACTGTGAGGGAACTGTCCGGTGTAAACCGACACGGTTGAAGCAGTAGCTACGTTGGTGTGGCACTTTAGTCTGTACCGATATCCCTTGTGTTGGAACGAGGAGAATATGGGTCTTCTAAGGGGTCATTAAGCACCAACTGACCTTAGAACCTTAAATTGACCAACTTGGCCATAGAACAGTAGCAGTATGCTACACTCATTGAGACTAAACTCTCGCGATGATTCCGGCTGCAAGAAAAGGTTGCTAAACTGGAATTATGACCGATTGAGGGTAGTCAGTGATATTGAGATCCTCTAGAACCCGGTTACTATTTTTAGGACAGGTTTAAACCAACTGAACTGAAAGAGGGTAGTACCTAAGCTCCATGCCAGCCTGAAATCTAAGGGCTCTCAGTGTGACTTGTGTGCCTTTACTATGTTTGCTTTTTGTGGATACTTGTGGTGTGCCTTTATCATGACATCATGACATCATAGCATTGCATACATCTTGCATAAGGACTAACCTATTTCAAAGACAACAAGGTTTCATCTTTGCTCTGTTTTGTAGGTCATCATGATGCCCATGCATAAGAATACTATCCGGATCAACTTTGTCCAAGTCCCTACCCTGCTTAAAGATTTGGTTGTCAGGATGCCAGATACTACTTCCTTCATCAGGAGGCATGGTTCTCTTCTCAGTTTGGTCACCTCCAAATTGGACGAACAAATGATGAGTGTCCTGGTCCAGTTTTATGATCCGTTGTACCATTGCTTCACTTTTCAAGACTATCAGCTGGTTCCTACCCTAGAAGAGTTTTCTGAGCTGCTCGGTATCTCTGTTTTGGAACAGACTCTGTTTACTGGTTGGGAGAAGACCCTTAAGCCTGGAGAAATTGTTGCAGCCCTTCATTTGACAAAAGAGCAGGTAATGGCTAATTGGGAGACTAGAAGTGGAGCTAAAGGATTTCTAACTAAATTCTTGGTTGGCAAGTCTAACTACTTCTGGGATAGTCTAAACATTAAGGCGTTCGAGGATATTCTGGCTCTTCTGATTTATGGCTTGGTATTGTTTCCGAATCCTGACACTTTTGTTGATATTAATGCCATAAAGATATTCATCTCTCAGAACCCTGTGCCCACTCTTTTGGGTGACATTCTCCATCAGCTCTATGCTCGTACTGCCCGAAAGCGGGGAACCTTGATGTGCTGTGCTCCTTTATTGTCGAGGTGGTTTATTTCGCACCTCCCTAAGTCAGTGCTGAAAAACAAAGAAGGAATGGGCTGGGCTTATAGGGTGATGTCTCTTTCTCATAATGACATTATCTGGACTCTCAAAGGTATGGATGAGATGACTGTCATTGATCGCTGTGGAGAGTATCCTAATGTTCCGTTGATAGGAACCCATGGAGGAATTTCTTACAACCCATGCTTAGCTCTCCGTCAGTTTGGAAGAGCCAGAAGAGAAGGGCCTCATGAGATGTTGATGCCTCATATCATCTTTGATTTTCAGGGAGATAGCGACGAGCTATGTCGTAGATTCATAAGGGCTTGGGACAAAGTTCACCAATCAGATCCACATGAGTTGGGCCCAAAGACTTCTCTGTCAAAGGAGCCATATCTTAGATGGGTCTGCATCCGTGCCCAGAAGCTAGGTATGCCATATGAAGTTGTCCGGCATGTCACTCTTGAAGTTGCTAATGAAGAAGGGGTTCATCCAACCATTCTCCACCCTTATATGCCCACTGACATTGGGGCACTAAAGAGGTCTTGGATGCAGTTGAGGGATGAACGGGATTCTTACCGAGAGAAGTTCAACGAGCAAGAGCAAAAGATCCAGAAGCTGACTAGGCAACTGGAGAACGAGCGGATCCTGAATGATTATGTCTGCACTGAGAAGAAGAGACCATGGGAGCATTGATGGACCTTTGATGATTTCCTTTCTAGTTTTTGTTTACTTTTCAGTATTTCCATTCTTGTAATGCCTCAAGGGCAGTTTGTTGAACAATTGAAATTTTGAAGTTTAAATCTAATAAAGTGTGTTTCCTTTCTTATTTACAAATTTGAATCCTGATTGTCTTTGAAATCATAAATCATACGCATTTCATCCCATGCACTTCATAAACAGGTACCCTTTTACAGGTCTCTTATCTTCTTCGCTGTTTATTTCAGCGATCATCATGTCTACTGAACCTTCAACTGAGCAAGCTATCAAGGCCCTCCAGGCCCAGAATGCCAAATTTTAAGAGTTGTTCATGAGCCTAGCTAAGGGTCAGCAGGACCTGAAGACCTTGATTCTAAAGGAGAAAAAGAAGAAGAAGAAGAAGAGGACAGTCTTGTTCAACATAGGACACAGGTTTGGAAACAGGCTACGGGATGAAGTTGATCTGACCACCTCATCTGGAGGGAAAGATAGTCTACAAGAAAGGAGGGCTCCTAGCCCTGTGGTCTCCGACAACGAGACGGACTACGATGAAGAACAGTATCCTCCTGCTGAGGATAAGTACAAACAACTGGAAGACCGGTTGAGCGCTATGGAAATTCAGAAGGTGCCCGGTCTGGACTTCAGAGATCTAGGTCTATCATCTGGGGTGGTGATTCCCCATAAATTTAAGGCACCAGCCTTTGCCAAGTATGACGGAGTTTCCTGTCCGAAGCTGCACCTCCGGTCATATGTGAGGAAGATCCAACCTTACACTGTTGATAAGAACTTATGGATCCATTTCTTTCAAGACATCTATGCATAGGTTACTGAGCTGCGTAGAGAGGTAGCCCAACTTCGTCAGACAGTTGAAGACCTCTCTCTTCAGGTTATGGTTTTCGATGCTACTCACTTTACTGAGGCAGACCTCCTACAGTAGGAAATTGATGATCTTCGCAGTAAGTTAGCTGCAGCTCATGGTTCTGAGTCGACCAAGGACCCTACTACTCCTTGATGATCTTGATTCATATCTGCACTATTTTGTTGTTTTGTTGTTTCTTTTATCATGTTGTTTCCTTTTTCAGACTTATCTACTTTTATGCCTAACTCTTGCATTCTACTTTCTTTTTATTTTTATTTTTCATGACTTACCATAATTAAGTATATTTCTATTTTATCATATTTTTTATTTCTATTTTATTTTCTCTTTAATTAATTGTTTATTTTATATTTATGAGTTTATTATTTTCAAGTTATAAACATAAAAGAAAAAAAATTCAATACACCAATCCTTGGAAGCACCAAATGAAGAATTGTTGTTTGCACCTACAGAAAGAAATTGGAATAAGAAGCCCAAACCAACAAAACAAAGAAATTGGAGCCCAGACCAAATTCCAAGCATGGCGCCTGCCACCAAGACCATGGCGCCCGCCATGGGGTCTGGGACTATAACGGGTAGATTTTTAAAAACCTCCCACTTTCTCCATTTTCAACCCCAAAACCACCTAAAAACTCTCATTTTATCAACCACCTACAACCCCAAAACCACCCAAAAACTCTCATTTTATCAACCACCTACTACCCCATTAACCACTCCAACATCCATTTTTCTAACCTTCATAAAAATTCAAACTTTCTCCTCCCAATATCCAACACCCATTTTGAAACCCATTTTTTTTTCAATTTTATTCCAAAGGAGCAACAATGGAGTTCAACGGATACGTTCTTCGTGAAGGCAAACCCGAAGACCGACAACGAAAAATCCTTGAAAAATTGCAAGGACGAGAAATTGTCTCAACCAGGTATGTCGATGAAAATTGTCTGTATACTTTAGGACTTTATCATAGTTTTTTTCATTTAGCTGACATCCTAGGATTGCACGAGATTTTTACTAGAAAAGAGCCCACCTTTGAGAGGCTAACTCGGGAATTCTTAAGTTCCCTAATTTATTTGGTTCACCCCGACACTACTAGTACCGTCGGTACAGTTAAATTCCATCTGTTTAATGTTGAATATGAATATAGCACCGACGAACTAGCACCTCTGTTGGGTATTCCTCATGGTGATGGCGCTTTTTGTGAGACCTATTTGGATTCTGAATGGTCCACTGATGCATTTTCCTTCTGGCGTCAATTGTCAAATTCTTCTATAAATTCTTTTGAAGGAATTTTAGCATCATTGATCCATAACTCGGCTATTCGAATTTTTCGATATATGCTCGCATGTACTATTTTTGGCCGGGAGAATCCAAACAAGGTAAATGCTAGAGAACTTCTATTTTTGCAAGGTAGTCTCACTAATAGAAGAATTAATGCAGTCCCATTTATGATTGCTCACATGATTGTTGTCCTGAGACACACAGGAACCATAGCTTTTAGAGGACTAGTTACATCTATTGCTAGAGCTCTGCACCTCGACGCTGAGATAGCTACCCTAGCACCCCTGCCACCCCGCACAATTAATTTGAAATTTCTAAAAGATATGAAATTATGCAAGGTGAGGAGAGCGGGTGGCTTTGAACTTATGGTTCGGGGTGTCGCTATCCCATCAGTCGTTCTGCCTTGCACTAGATGTACTGATGTACGAATTGCGAGGAACTGGACCTACGATCTAGATGCTCCACCTTTTACGGGTTCATTACCTCCTAATGTTCCACTTGGGGACGGACACGAGACTGATGAAGAATACGAGCAGAGGGATGAACCTCATGCCTCACCTGTGTCCCCCCACCATGCTTCACCCGCACACACTGCACCTTCTACTTCTAACACTGTTTAAGGTATGGCTCCTGGGTTCTACATCACTGAAGAGATGTGGCGTGACCAGCTAGCCCAGGAGGAGAGAAGATATGGTTTACTTTCTACCATCCAACAACAGCTGGCAGATAACATGAGTTTTATGGAGGCGTCGCGATAGTAAACGGGCCGCTCTTTTCAAAGTCTTATGGAATCTCAATTGGCGATATACCGCGAGCAACATAGGCAACAAGCCCAGTTTCAGAGGCACTCCGCCCTCATGGAGGCCACTCAAGGTTCCCTTTTAGGCAACCTTCGCGAGATTCAGAGTTCACAGATTGCCTTGTTCGCTAGATCCGACCAGTTTGAAGCTTCTCAGAGCAGTCGTCGTTGCAGCCGATCCCGTCATCCTAGACATTCACTGCAGGATGGCGAGGGACCCATCCAGCCTTAGTACTTTACCAGGTGACTTTTTCCTTATCTTATTTCGTAACATTGGGGACAATGTTCGATTTAAGTGTGGGAGGAGATTTACTCGCTTTATTTTTCTCGCTTTATTTTTTTCTCGCTTTATTTTTCCTTTCCTGTATTTTCCTTCTCGTTATTTTACTTCTTTATTTGCTTTTGTTTGCTTGCTTGCTTTCTTTTCAAAATAATACATGTCTTTGACGAGTCATCTATATCTGTATGGTCTAGTGTATGTCCACTCCCCCATTTCTTGAGCCTAATTGAAAAAAAATTTAAGAAAAACACTGTGTTTTGAACTTAGTTGGGCTATAAGACATGGTTGAGATAGGATGTAGTATGACTTAGGAAATCCCTTTTGAAGCATCGACATCGTTTTTACACCTTAAGCTTCATAAATTTAGGAATTCGATCCCGATACCCCCTATGTCGTAGCCTTAAAATTTTCATTCTTAAAACCTTGAATAGTTTATCCTAACAGTCAGCTCCGGTCTAAGCATGCTCTACATTGGGGGACCGAAGAGAAGTGAATGATCTATATGCTATGTTCTTATTATAAACTACAACCCCGGGATAGGTGATCCTCACAAAGTCATTTAACTCAACAAAAGTTGTTTGTTGAAAATAAAGCAAAAGCAAAAGCAAAAGAAGAAGAAAAAGAAAAAAGAAATTTTTTTTACCCATCTTTAGTTGGTTCAGAGGTATCTGGTGCTGAACTTGGTAGAGCGGATTACGATTCAATCCCCTGCAACTATAAATGGGTCAATAAAAGGGGTTACACCAACTTTTTGTACCAGAGCCCTGCGTTTTATGATTAGAATCACTACCCGGTCACTTTACTATGAGCATGTATGAATAACGGGCTTAATGTGATTGCGCCTGAATAAAAAAGGATTTGAAAAAAGGAAAAATATAGGCCTAAGCATAGTGGCATGATATGGATTGGTTCGTAAAAGAACGAAGCTTATGCCCGTTTTACGGAAGAGTGTCACTTTGATATCCTTGGTTTGAATCAGTCAATACCTATCAATACATCCCTATTTTAATTTCAGAGGCCCCTTGCAGCCCAACTTGTTCACTAACACCGTTTTTCTTCTTATTCTATTTAGAGTTTTTGCTTGAGGACAAGCAAAGGTTTAAGTGTGGGAGAATTTGATAACACTTCCTTTACACTTGTTTTTTACTCTGATTTCACATGTTATTTAGGTTTTTTATTATTGTTTTCTCGTATTGTTCCTATCTTTTGTTTCCTTTTCAGGTATTTCAATTATCCAGAGCTCCCCTGAAGAAATGAAGGAAAACAGGCTGAAAAACAGGAGTTTAGATCAAATTTGCACTCATGGCGTCCACTATGGCGCCATCCATAGGGTAGGCCATGACGTGGACCACCTTCTGCTGTGATTCCCCCCCCCCCCCCCAAAAAAGGAGTTGGGGGGGGGGGGGCATTCTTGTGATTTCTTGCATTCTTCATCCTCTATAAATAGAAGTTCCTGATTTCATTTCAATTCACCCAAGCTTAGTTGCAAACTTGATCCAACCATAGTTGCAAACTTAAGCCATATAATTTCACCATTGTAAAGCGATAATTCTTCACATCGGGGAATTATTGCACTGTTGATTGAGTATGTGATCAAGGTCGTAGATTGAGTCTGTAATCGAGTTTGGAGCACTTCGGCAGAAGTTTATCCTGCCACATTTATTTTCAACTGCTGTTTATTTCCAGTCGCATTTTACTTCCAGTTTGTACCAGATTTAAAACCTCCCCGTTTAGAGCAGGTTTCTATTTATATTTCCCGCACTTGCTTTTACTTTGTTTATTTCCCGCACCTGCTTTTACTTTGTTTATTTCCTGCACCTTCTTTTACTTTGTTTATTTCTCGCACCTGCTTTTAATTTGTTTATTTCCCGCACTGCTTTTACTTTGTTTATTTCTCGCACCGCACTTTAATTATTTACTTTCTCGCATGATTTATTTAACATGTTTGTTTACATTCCCATGTCAGGTTCAACCTTAATGGGCTAGAATGTAAGAAATCTAGTTAGATCGATATTCCAAATAATGTGTCAATAGAAATGCTTATCGGCTATTTTGGCTTTTAATACGAGTTTTTTGTACTTTATTGTTGTTGGGTAAGATCGAAAGTCGTCCAACCCTTTGTTAAACTCGGTTAGTTCTAACTGGTCAAAGGAAGCGAAAGCGCTTTGTCCGGTTAGTTAGGAATTTTTATTATCAAAAAAATCAATTTTGAAACTATTTTCGGACGCGTTTATAGGGTTAAAGTTAGGTCCCCTTTTTATTAGAAATTCCAGATCAAAATACGTTTCAACTTGGTCAAGTACTTTATTTCTTAAAAATAGGTTGATTACTTTAACGCAATGCGCGCCTTTTTATAAGTGACGATAAGAAGGTCTGATTAGAGAGTAAACTCGGTTCTGATTACGCGAAAGCGACAATTCCTGTTAAATTAGTTCTTTTCTTTAGTAGAAAACATTGCCTTATAAGTAGTTCTATTCTGAAGCATTGCGAATATCATCTGACTATGTGAATTAAATTCTACCCTGCTTTTATATCTGAAGTTTATTTTTCCGCACTTTACTTTCTTGCATGCTCAATTCCCTGTTTAATATTGACTTAGCTAAACACCGTAACAATAGGAAACGATAGATTGATGATTGGTCTCTGTGGATCGATAATCTTTTATATTACTCTAACACGATTCGTACACTTGCGAATACACTGCATCACACCCTTAGGGTAATCCCATTTTGTTGCCTTTCAGAAAATGGTCATGTCCCTCGAATATGGGCGTTTTAGCAAAAACCCTCGATAAAAGATCGTAATCCCTCGATGTTGTCTTTGATAAAATGATCTAGTCCCTTACGATATTGCTAAAATGTTCCATATGTTGCCTTCTATGACTATACAAACGTCTCGTGCCCGTCCCTTTTACATCCAAAGATAGGGTTACTTACCAAATCAATGGTAATATAACAATGTCAAAGGAAAGAGGAAATAAACATGAAAGACTTTTGAGTAGGTAGATTGTTCCTAGTTGCTTGCTCAATTTCAAACCAAAACATCCTTGCTATTTTCAAAACAAACACCAACACTTTCAAAAACATCTTTCAAACTTGAAAACATTTTCAAAAGACCAACACTTTGTATACATTCTTACGAACGAGGATCATTACAAAGTTTTCCTAAACGATGGCGCCTTTTCAAAATACCTTCAAAAACCACACAAAGCACATTTTCAAACAAAAGCAAGTGATCTAGCAAGCAACTAAGAGCCTGTAGATAACTACGGGTGAAAAGGGTGCTAATACCTTCCCTTTTTCATAATCTACCCCTCAAACTTAAGAAAACATCTCAAAGCTATTTCTTATTCTTTTCAGCCTTTCCTTTTGGATAAAAGAAAAGTCGGTGGCGACTCTTGCTAACCGCAACATTTGCGATCAAACGCAAAACACCCAAGTTTGTTCTCCCACCGTGTTACAATACCAATCAATATCTGAGTGAGTAAGTGTCATGATCTTAGGAGCCCAACGGGGTTCCTTCTTGACATCCCAAAGAGCATCAAACTGAGCCATATGAGAGATAAACCACCGGTACAACAGAGGCGTGCACCAGATAATCATCCCCCCATGGTAAGAATTTCGAACATGAATAAAGTAATAAGTATCACCCAACAATGTAGGAACTAGGTTTCCGATCATGAAGATCCTGATAGAATTAATGTCAACAAACTTGTCCACATTAGGAAATAAGAACAACCCGTAAGCAAGTAGAGCAAAGATGGCCTCAAAAGCGACTGTACTCTTCACCTGGCAAAGTAGTGAGCTTTCTCCAATAGGAACTGAGCTGGTAATCCTCTAATCCCTCCTTTAGTAGTCATATGGGCTTCCACCTCAGACTTCCTCAGATGAATCAAAGCAGCAATCTCATGTGGTTTTGGCTCACCCTCCATACCAGTAAAAGGAACACGATCGGTAACGGATAAATCTAACAGATAAGAATACTCCTCTAGTGTAGGAATCAACTGATAGTCGAGAAAAGTAAAGCAATGATACATCAGATCATAGAACTGGACCAAGGTCAAGAGAATACCCTCCTTCATCTTCCGCTTCATGAGAGGAATGGTGGATCCATACTTCTTCCGAAAGTCTGCAGAATACTTGATCTCGGGAATTAGTCTGATCAACTCATCTATCTTGGGATCTTTGAAACTGTATTTCCTGGTCTTTCTTTTCCCATAGTCCATGGTTAAAAAGCACCTGTGATATTCACAAATGGTCAACTTTTAAATCCCTTTAAATAAGATCTCTTCAAAAGATGCTTATGAGTGCATGGATACATGATGCAGCAATCACACACAAGATCACACATATAGGGTTCATAGGTTCAATGTCACGAGCATGAGGTCGAAGGTACTACCCATAAGGTATGGTCTAAAAGTTATCACCTGTCGAACAAGGTTCTAGAGGTTCCCAGAGTCTACATCCTTCCTTTGGATATTACCAACTTCCCGATTAACTCGGTAATTAGTAATATTCTCAAGAAAAACTCGTCCGAGCGTAGCATCGCGTGACAACTATTTCCAAATTACTCCTTCATAGCTTTCGAACTACACCTAAAAGGCCAAGATGGGTTTGGTATTCTACGATCCTCAACTTCAGCAGGCTCCCAGGTCGAAAGCAGTAAGTCTTCTCGATTACTCGGTAAACGACACTACAATCAAAGGGGCCTCCACTGAGTGGGGGATCTCATGCCTCCTTTTTTGGGATTACTCCCTCAAAGTTAACATGACTATACCGCCCATCCTATCTTAAAGTTTGCCCAAGTCCGGGTATAGGACTTATGAGTAATCACCAAGCACCCTGAAAACCAGGAAAATCCAGGCAAACATATATACAACATATAACACATAAACAACAATAACATATACACAGATATAAACAAAGATAGGCTCAACCCACTTAGGGATGGACCAGCAAGAGGTCAATCTTTCCCCAGTGAAGTCGCCATTTTTCTGTAGTGGTAGAAATGCTTAAGGCTAAGCCATGGGATTGACTAGACTTATACAGATTAAAATAAAAATAGCTACCGTGCTTTATTGTTTCCAAAGGAATGGGAAAAGAGCAAGTAACCCAAAAAAGAGGGGGAAAGATTCAAAGTAAGGGGGTTGGTTATGCAAAGGCAAGGTATTAGCACCCTAAACATCTACGGTATTCTGCAAGAACCTCTTTGTAAAATCTGTATATTTTGGCTATGAAATTTTGTGTAAAAAATGGATGGTGGAGGTGAGAAAAGAAATATATTTTTATGGTTTTTGCACTCGCCGCTGTTGCGAACCTTTAGTGCATACGTACCACCTTTCGTGCAATAGGGGATCAGGGTACACGTAGTTCCTCTTTAAAAAATTTAAAATATAAGTGTGTTGGTTAATTTTTATGAGATAAAACTTCATCGTCATTTGTCCGTGTGGAAAACATACCTACTACCCACAATCATGAGAAAGGAGAATTTTCACCATCTCAAAGTGGAGGATATGGCCTGGATTTTAAAATCAACAATTCCTCACTCAACACCCAAGTGGAAAATATCTCTCTTCACTACATATTGTAGAAGTATAGTTGTTTGAATCACTACAAGGATTCACAAGAGTCTAATATTTTAAGAAAGGTTTTAAAATAAGAAAGCCAAAGTGGCAAAAATGATTTGAAATGAGATTGATTGACTTTTAGTCTTCTCACAAAAAAATGATGTCAAAATATTATTAAGTTGATTGAAGTTTATTCATGAAATTGTTTTTTGAAAATGCATGGACGTAAGTCCAAGTTTATTATGAAAGTGGTTCAAATTTCAAAACAAGAGGAGTTTTCAAAAGGAGGAAGAAGATTTTTGAAATTAAAAAAGATGGGAAAATAAGAAGAGACTATCCTAAAGCATAAGATAAAAGTTAGGGATAGGAAGCATCTAACCAACAAGAGGTCAATACTTGACATTATGAGCCAAGATATAATTTTCATTCTTTGGATTGAAACCAAGCAAGCAAAGATACTAGACCTCTTGAAAGAACCAAACTTCAAGTGTATTAAGTCTTCACAAAAATTGGGCAGAGTAACGACTGTATGCGGGTGAATTCCAGATTACAAACAAAGAGTGTAATCACAATAACCTACACACCAAACAAACAAACAACCCAATGTCTTGAGGTAAACCTCAAGAGCTCCAGACAAAATAATCAGATAAGGTCACAAGGTCTCCAATCATAGGCCAAGGTTTCTAATCCTAATTCCAAGAAGTCCAATGCTCCATAATGCCAAGGATAGTAACCAAATAGTCCAAGTATCATTAAGGATTTTATGGTTCATATTAATTATTAAGTATCTTAAGAAAAGAAAAGAAAAGCTCAAGTGAGAAAAATAAAAATGACAAGAAAGTAAATGCTCAAATGAGCAAAGATGAAAATGGCAAGAAATGTAAATACTAAAAGTAAATAGTGCATAAAAATAAAAGGGGCGTATAATAAAAATATAGGATAAAGTCAATAATTAGTGATTAGTGGTTAGTTGGATGATCATCTTGAAACTTGCATTTGGAACTCATTAGAGGATTGGTAGAACCAAAGCCTTCACACAACAAGTTGCATTTTCTTTTTGTCAAGTATATCATTCATTTGGAATCCTCATAAGTACCATTTAATGATCAACGATGTTTAAGTGATCCGCGTTGACCAAAGGTGTTGTAGATCCATTAGAGGATTGGTAGAACCAAAGCCTCCACACAATGAATCTCAAGGTTATTGGATCAAAGAGATCAAATTAACATACTTGGGTTTGCAAACATAAGTTTGGGCCACGAATGATCATTTATTCGAATCGGGACAAAATTTACCGTTATGTTAAGCAATCATAATTATATAGAAGTCGCACCTATTTTGAGGCTGGTCAATAGCAATCTATGCACCATTTGTTTTGAGACATGATATAGAGATCATGCTCCAATAACACTTAGTGCAATAAGAAAGGGATGAGATGGAGAGGGGTGGGGAAGAATATACAAATCACATTTGAATTAAAATTTAATCAAACTATTATTAAAATCATTCATCCATCTTTGTGGAGTTAAACTCAACACCATGGATCCAATGATGTTAATAAATTTCATGATCAAGAATTCAGCCCAAGATTAGCCAGAAAATAATCACAAAATAATATTTCATTTTAATATATACTTTAAAAAAGGTTTTAGAAATATTTAAAATAGAAATAAGGGATAAAAATATAAACTATGTTCAAATTAATCAAGAAATAAAAAGTAAGACCATAGGAAAATCAGAAATGGACTCAAATATTTTTATAATTTTTTTTGGTAATTTTTTAAAGTCAGAAACTATTTTTAAAATTAAAAAAAAAAAGAGTAAAATAAACCAAAAATGATAAAAAAATATCAAAGTCAGAAATAAAAAATAAGTGAGGTCACCAATATTTGTCACCATATCATTGGATAATTCCATATTTTTTTTCAGAATTTAAAAATGCATAAAAGTATTTTTAAACATTTAAAACAAATCAAATAAAGTGAAATTTTATAAAAAAATACCAAATCACAAAATAAAATTGTGAAAAAATAAAAATCAGAAAGAGAATAATCAAAAATATTTTTCATAATTTTTTTCAGATTTTTTGGACTAAAAATGAATTTTCAATGATTTTTTTGAAGTTTAAAAAAATAAATATAAAAATCAGAAAAGAAAATAAAAAACAAAAAATATGGGTCATTTGATCAATGTCAAAACGCGTTAATAAACAGATCAAGTGGACCTGGCGCGCTGTGTATGTTATGGACTTTAGTGAATAATGCATGGGATCATTAATTAAATCAGGTTTTTGAAAAACACAGATGGCGCGCCTTCATTGGTTGGAAGATGACACGTTGGTCATCTTCAACCTCCAGCCAGTTCCAAAACCAGGTTGCTCAATCTATAAAATTGGAGCACGAGACCTATGCCATTCGCTTTGTCTCTTCAAGACGAAGACAACCACACCTTCGCGACAAATTTATATAAATTATAGCTCAAGCAATTTGGAAGAAAAGTTTTGTAAAGGAATTTGAAATTTCATGGTCAAAACGTGTTTGTAGTAAAAAGCAAGTGTTGAGACTAGAACCAGGGCAATGAGAGCATCACAATGATATCAAAGTTTTGAAGAATTGAAGAAGGAATCTACCTATTGAAGTTGAGCTGCAGAGCTCTGAAACTGGACTTCTATGGAGCAATATAGGGCACGACTCTTGAATGTAATTATATGGTTAGCTTTAGGGAAGATCAAGGAAGGTGAATTGATTGAAAATTGGATTGAAAAAGGCTTGAGAATAGATTTCGAAGTTGCTGAATTTTGAGTTATGGAACAAGTTTGGCAGGGTGATTCTGGCTATCCAAGCTTGAGAAAATGAATGGGGGATGACCCTCTATTCATAGGGAATCAAATGGAATGTCCAAGCGTGTGAAATGATGAAGTTTGAAGGGAAATCATGTGAAGTTGCAAACAAGAAAAGTGTAACTTCTAATTGGATCAAAACTCATCCAAAACGCGTGTTTTGTTGTGCTAATCCATTCTGGAAGTTCAGTAAACATGTTTAGAGGCAAAAACGCGTGGAAAACTTGTGATTAGAAGCCAAAACAAAGATTTCAAAATTTGACTTGTGATGAAACTTCAGTTCCAAGTTACCAACTTCAAAATCATGGCATTCTCAGCTCAAGGGGTCTTAGGGCATGATTCTTGATGCTTTAGAAAGATGAGGTTATAAGCTTTGCAATGGAAAAAGAATAGAATCAAATGGATACTTGAGCTGAAAGTTGTGTTGAGTCAAAGTTGGAGAAAAAGGGTTGACTTTCCATATTTAGAAATATTTCAAATTTTTCTTCAAAAGTGACATATATTTATCTTGCATCCAAACATGGCCTTCCACTTGGATTTTTCTCTTGACCAAAAAAATATGGCATGAAATAGACCTCTTGAATGACATTTTGGGACTTGAACCTTTCAAAATATCCAAAAATTGAGAGAGTTATGAAATGTTGAAGTTGGCAAAAAATCATGAAATGACCTATAATCTTTTGTATCTTTAAGGCAACTTCCATCCATTTTCTCACTTTGAACATAAAATAAGGCATAGATTTCACATCCTAAAGATCATTGTGGAAAAATAATGAGCTCAAGGTAATAAAAATTGACCAAGTTATGATCATTTGAAGTCACGTATGGAAAATTGGGGATTCATCTGGAAGACTTGTAATCTTTCTTCTTCATCAAGTTTCTTCTACATGAAAACTCCTTGGAACTTTTGAAGTGATTTGTTGATAACACTTTGAAGAGAAGTATTTCTTTGGAATCACTCCAAAATACCAAAATATGAGCAAGATATACTTTTTTGAAGTTCAAAACCCTAGCTCCTAGATCAAGAAAAATGCCTTGAGGAACTTTGACAATTTTTGAACAAACTTCTTATACCAACAAAAATTCTTTGTAAATATAAATTGTTGAGGATGATAATGAGAACTCATAGCAACCACAACCACTTCCATATCTTTAGAATTGAGAGAAATGTGCATTTGTGACCAATGGGAACAAAGCCTTGTCCAAGCATGACAACTTCTCCAATCAATCCCTTGTTCTTTTGAACCAAATTTGATAATCTTGAAATTTGGTGAACCAAAATAACCTTTCCATGCCATTTCCTCCAAAACCAATCCAATGGTGAGGTTTGAACTTCTCAAGCTTTATTGACTATGGCATGGAAATAAACTCACGAACCCATGCAACAACTTGTTGAATCTTATTGCCTTTACCTACATGAGTAACAAGCAAGACAAACCAATATTGCATTTTATTAATTAAGAGAAGTAATCAAGACAAAAATATTCATGATCATAAAAGAACACAAGTCAAGGTGCTTGGTGATTCCTCAAAGAGCAAAGCTAAATATAGGGAGGGGAACCAAGAATCCTAATGTGATCTTGTTGTGATGGAATCAACATGGTATAATGAAGGGATCTTAGGGGGAAAATTGGGGTACAACACCTGTGTAGGGCTGCTTCAGGATGAGTCTGTGTAAAACTCCATCTGGGAAGGAGAAGGAACTTGGGTAGGGTTGCTTCATGATGAGTTTGTGTGAAACTGCATCTGGAAATAAGAAGGAACCTGGGTAGGGTTACTTCATGATGAGTCCATGTAAAACTGTGTCTGGAGGTGAGAAGGAACCTAGGTACGGTTACTTCATGGTGAGTCAGTGTAAAACTGCATCTGAAATGAGAAAGAACCTGGGTAGGGTTGCTTCATGATGAGTCTGTGCAAAACTGCATCTGGAAATAAGAAGGAACCTGGGTAGGGTTGCTTCATGATGAGTCTGGGTAAAATTGCATCTGAAATAAGAAGGAACCTGGGTAGGGTTGCTTCATCTGGTCGTGTAGATAGTTGTCCTGGCTTGTTTCAGGTATTAATATTTAATTTGTTCATATAGATAGCTTTCCTGGCTTGTTACAGGTATTAATCTATAATCGATCGTCCATATATAGTTATCCTGTCTTGTTATGGGTATTAATTTGGAACTGTTGAAAATTGTTGACGGTAGTCATCTGTTGTTTGATCTTTCTTGAAAAGGTAAAGAGTCTGCTACATGCAATGTCATGATGTATGAAATGCATGGCACAATGATTTTTCTCAAAATAAATGAGATTATGCTATATGCATTTATCATGCATGTAAATAGGATGTATGAAATGTGAAATGTTATGAAATGTAACTTTGTCTGGGAAAATAAATCCTTAACAAATGTTGGGGAGCCTTGGGAAATGAAATACCGGACCGCTGTCGTGATGTTTCTGCTGGGGAAGTTGACTTTGCTTTAGAAGAAAACTCTGTGGGGAGTGTTGATTTTTCTTGGGGAAAAGAGTTTAGGAGTCTCATTTGTTCGTTGCTCTACTGGGGAGTTAACTCTTGATCGAAGAGACAGAAAAGTTAGTTGTTATCTGGTCGAAATCCAGGTTTGGCAGCAATTTGTTGAGGATAATGAAGTTTACTGTTATATGGCCGTATTCCAGGTTTCGTAGCGACTTACTGGGGAAGATGAAATTAATTGTTATCCGGTCGGATTCTAGGCTTCGCAAAAAATTACTTGGGAGAGTGAATTTAAACTATTATCTGGTTGAATTCAGGCTTCGCAACGACTTACTAACATTAAAACTGCTATCTGGTCGGATTTCAGGCTTCAAAGCAAGTTTCTGAGGTGGATGAAGTTAATTGTTATCTGGTCAAATTCCAGGCTTCACAACAACTTACTGAAGTTAACTGTTATCTGGTCAGTTTCCAGGCTTCGCATTAACTTACTGAAATGATGAAGTTAAACTGATATCTAGTCGCGTCCAGGCTTCACAGTAACTTGTTGACATTAAAATTGCTATCTGGTCAGATTCTAGGCTTCAAAGCAAGTTTCTGAGGTGGATGAAGTTAATTGTTATCTGGTCGGATTCCAGGCTTCACAACAACTTACTGAAGTTAACTATTATCTGGTTGGTTTCCAGGCTTCGCAGTAACTTACGGAAAGGATGAAGTTGAACTGATATTTGGTCGAGTCCAGGCTTCACAATAACTTGCTAGGTATTGTAGAGCAGTCTACTAGGGAAGAGGAGTTGTGGTCCCTTAATTTGTAATAGTCTAAGAGGCAAATTCAAGCCGGGGGACCTGTAGTTTGTTGGGGAAATAAACCCTGTTGCCAATATGCTGGAGAGGCATTTTCTTTTGGCAGAACTCCTCGAGGATTCTTGAGATCAACTCAGTTAGGGAGAAGTTTTCAGAGATTGAAACTCTGGCTGGGGACCACCCTATGAAAAGGACTTTGCGGGGGATTGGTTAATGCCCCTAGTAGCAAGTGGTGTAGAATTTTCCAAGAAATGTTTGACTGTACGTAACCCTTTGCTGGGATTCACGTTCAATGCCCCAAGTGAATCAGATACAGACCTGCCCCTGGTTATTCATCATTGCTTGAGAGATTTCTTGGAATCTTGACGGAATTGCCCCAGATGTGTTGGACGATGACACGTCATGCCCTCTTGCTTATAGGAGATATGTTATTAGAAGTGTCTTCCCACTTCAAGTGATTTTGTTCATTGAGAGAGTTTTTGTTCATTGGACATTCGTTGGGCGAATTTCTCTGCTGTCAAATAATTATCCATATGCAAACAACGATGTTCAAATAATGCAAAGTTTATGCTTGTCTTGAATTTTGAAAATGTATTTTAGAAAATAAAAGAGTTTTGTAAGAAAATTCAAACTCAAGATTTGGAGTAAAGCCTTACAGGAGTCAAGATACCTTTTGTAACAGTATGCTTTCGAACTAACCCATGCTTCAATTAGGACTCTTGAAGGGTTGTAACGTGGTCTGGTTCATGGTTTAAGAAACAAAGGATAAGGCTCAAAGTGTATTTGTACCTGCCCGTTCTTCGTGATGTTCTTCAGTCCTAAGCTCAGTTAATTGTACGTTCAAACTCCAATGACGTTTTGGTGATGGTTCAGACAAGTTTAGTTTATCAGAAGGCAGTCATTTTTTTTGCAACATTTTTCATGTTGTTGAGGATTTACAGTGACCTCCTCATTTTTTTCGATTTATTATCTCTAATTTTTGCCTGACTGTTCTCGTTTTAAGATTACAGTCAGCGGGATGCCCCAGTTTTTTTCTTAAGTCTCCTTCGTAAGTTTTAACTTAATGGGCTTTTATTTTTGAGAGATAATGACCGCCTATGTGATAGGGAACTATCACCACCTTTTGATTCCAGAGGAATGTTTTTCATATTACTCGTTGTATACGAAAATGAGAGTTTGGGACTAAATGCGCATTTGAATTAACTGAGAGACTACCCAGCCCCAGGTTTTGATTAAAGGTTTCAATTTGTATAAAAAGGAAACTCCTACTTCTTTGGCTCGAAGGGGTTGACTAGGGATTATCCTCCTTATAACTCTAGTGTTTAGGAATTGAAAGAACGCTTGTACATCATCAGCAAAGTCTGTCCAAAAGCATATTGTATGAGATTAAGGCATTGTTTTCGTCATCCTCCTTCTAAAGGCTTGCAACTTTTAAAACAAGAGTTGAATATCATAAAGGGAGTAAATAGCATGGTTTAAATATAGTGAAAACGAATGGATCAATTCAAGACAGACATATGCAATGCATTAATGAAACAAAGTTTAACATTAAGAGATAATTGTTTGAATAACAAAAGAAATTACAATTGAAAACTCAAAATGAACTGGAACACTCAATGATTTGGCATGGGAGCGGTGATCACATTGGGAGTCTTCGGGGGATTAAACTCGATCTCCTTGGCGTCAATCATGTTTTAAATCTTGTATTTCAGCGTCCAACAATCGTTAGTATCATGCCTAGGACTGCCGGAATGATAAGCACACATTGCATCAGGATTGTAGTTAGGGGAAGAAGTTTTGGGGTTTGGATGAGGTTCTATCAACGTAATCAGATTCATCCTTAACAAGTGTTGTAGTGTTTGATACATCGACATCTTGATGTTGGTAAATTATCTTTTGGGCTCGTCTGGCCTTCGCTGATTTCCCCTTTGTTGTTGCCACCGCAACATAGGACCGGAGGTCAGAACTGCCCCCACATGTTTGTCGTGGTGGCTCTTGTTATGACTCTTTTGGCCGTAAATAGCATTTGACTCTTTCTTCCCATGGTATGGCTTTTTTTGAGCATCAGAGGATATAGCTCCTTGGATTTTTCCACTTTTGATGCCAGCTTCGACCCTTTCGCCAATCAGTATTATCTCGGTGAATTCGGCTGAGGAGCTTCCGATTAGGTGATTGAATAAAGGTCCTGTCAAAGTTCCCATGAAGATGTCAATCAGCTCCCTGTCAGATAAAGGGGCTGCACCCTACCAGCCAGATCTCTCCACTTTTTGGCGTATTCTTTGAAGCCCTCGTTGGAACGCATGGTCATGTTCTGCAATTGCACATGAGTTGGTGCAAGATCAGTGTTGTATTGGTACTGCTTGTAAAAAGCGACATCTAGATCTTCCCAAGTGTGAATGTGGGAACTCTCCAAATGATAGAACCACTCAAGTTGCATCCCAGCCAAGCTTTCTTGGAAGAAATGGATCCAGAGTTTCTGATCAGTTGTGTATGGTTGGATCTTGCGGACATAAGACTTCAAGTGCATCTTAGGACAAGAGACTCCACCATATGGGGCAAAGGTAGGGATTTTAAACTTTGGTGGGATGACCACCCCAGTAACCAAACCCATGTATCCTAAGTCCAAGACAGGCACAACTTGGATCTCCACAACTTTTAGTCTGTCTTCAATTTGTTTGATTTTTCATCCACCGGTGGATACAGCTCCTCAGAAGTGTCATCGTCATCAGTAGCTATGTTAGCTCTAATGCTTCTAGCTTCCTCTTCTTGGTTGTCCTCTTCTTTAGAAGAAGCATCTCCTTTTTGAGCTAGCTGGGCATGCCCCTTGGACCTTCTCCTCACGTTGAGGATGACAGACTTTTTCTTCTTCTTGCTCTCTTTGGTGAAGAGTGTTTTCAGATCTTCCTGCCCCTTGGCCAAGTTCATGAGCACTTATTGGAACTGAGTGTTTTGAGCTTGGAGATCTTTAATTGTTTGCTCTAGAGCCATCTCTACTGAAATAAACAGTAAGCAGGTGAGCAAACCTGTACGGGAAAACCTGTTATGATGACATGCATGTTATGCGATGTTTTTAAGGATCTCGCGGGGTAAACACAAGAAAATGTTAAAAGTTGAACTTTGATCACAACTTTGGCTGGGGAACCTCGTATCATTGTATGTCCTTCCACGAGAATCAAGCTCACCATATCAAGTGGGTCATAGCCCTTGACTCAAGTTAACGTGCTTTAGTCTTTGACGACGTTTGATTATAAAATGAATCCTTTTGCCCCTTGATAGGTGTCTGATTCAACATGACCCTGCATCATAGACCCTTGAGATCCTTGAAATGGTTATTGAAAATGCTATGGTATGATGATATGATGTTATGTACAAGTATGCAAAGCAAGATGTTATGTACGAATAATCATATACACACAAAGCAGACAAGTCATTATGCCAAAAAGGGCTTTTAACAGCGTTGCTATAAGTGAATTTAGAAAAAACACAGAAACTGTATATACAATAATAAATAAAAGCGCTGCTAAAAATGTGACCTTAGACAACGCTTTTTAAAAGCGCTGCTAAAAGTGTTTCTTTAGAAAGCACTTTAGCAAAAGCGCTGGTAAAGGACCACTTTAGACAGCGCTTTTAAAAATCGTTGTCTAAAGTCATATAAAATTTAAAAAAAAATCTCAAAAGCGCTGCTAAAGGGCCACATTAACCAGCGATTTTCAAAAGCGCTGCTAAAGGACCACATTAGCCAACACTTTATAAAAAGCGCTGTCTAAAGGCATATAAATTAAAATTAAAAAATAGAATCAGACTCATTTATCTTTTCACAGACTCGTTTCTCTCTCACGAACGAAAACTCTTTCCCTCTTTAAATCATATAAAATTTCTGAAAACAAAATGTAGTCGACATCGAGAACTAACTCCTGTCCGAAAATGGACTCAATCGGATAAACGGTGAATTAGTTATGAATTTTTGAAGTTTCAACTCAGACAAACTTATTTTGGACTCCAGTGTCGACTCTGACACGTTCTTCAATAAAAAACTGGTATTGATCGGAGCATAATTCAGTCTCAACTTTTGAAGCAAAGTTGTAGATCTCTGAGTCAATGACCTTGTGTAAAAAGATGGGCCCGATCCGATAAAAATTGACCGAGTTATAAATTTTCGAAGTTTCGGCCCAAATGAAATAATATTTAGCATTCAGGATTTTCGGCGCATCACATGCACTCTGAGCAAAAAAAGAAGGCCTTTTAAATACCATTTGAACTCGATACCTCCTGTGAAAACGTAGCCAACTCAATTTGTGAAATTTTGGCGCCAGAACCAACTCGATATAATGAAAATTGACCTAGTTATGATTTTCTGAACATGATGCAAATAAACTTCTGTCACAAATTTTATGTACGAAAATACTTGATAAATCCGCATTTTTGAAGACCTTCTGATCGAAATTGGCTTCCAGCCATGAGAGATGAAAATGTAGATAACGTCAAGACGGAATTTTGGTCACTGGAGCGGGTTCAAATCGAGCCACGATCTTCAAGTTATGAATTTTTTTAGCGCGTAAAAACTGCACTTTCAGCACACTTTTTCACCACATTTCTTCGAGAAAACTCACACATTCGTAGACCTTCTTTAAAGAATTGACTCTTGAGCCAAACCTGAATTTGAGAATACGTTATCAAAGATATCTTGGAAAAAGAACATCTGAATATGACGCGCCGGGTTGGACTTGTGAATCTTTGAACCCCGAATCATTACAAAATAGCGAACCGATCTTCAGCACGGAAAATACTCTGAGAATATCCATTGACGAAATAAACGTCACTTGTAACCTGAAGAAGCTTGATAAATATACCTTTATTCCATAATCATAAAACCAATAATATGCGTGTATGAAAAGAGGGCAAATTTTGGGGTACAACAGAACCCACATGGTCTTCAAAGTATCTCTAATACCACATGGCATGTAATTCTTATGATTTATAACCTACCTCCATGGCTATGTATGAAGCGTAAGTACATGATATTATCTATGTTAATTTCTGGGACTAAACAACCAGGGAATGACATAGACGTATACTTGACACCTTTGATCGAAGATTTAAAGATTTTGTGGGAGAACGGTGTGGAGGTTTATGATGGATATAGGAAAGAAAGTTTCAATTTGAGGGTGATGTTGTTTGGCACAATTAGTGATTTTCTAGCATACGGGAATCTATCTGAGTATAGCATTAAAGGTCAACGTGCGTGTCCTATTTGTGAAGATGGAACCGATACGACGCAATTGGAACTTGATCAGAAGAATGTGTTTCTCGGTCATCGTAGATTCTTACGTTCTAAACATCACTACCGTGGATGGAGAAAAGCATTCAATGGAGACATCGACCAACGTAAAGCTCCACTTGTATTGCCAGGTGACCAAATTTTTAAAAAGGTGAAAGATGTGTATACTCAGTTTGGAAAGCCTTTTTCATATAAGGTTGTCAAATGTGGGTAGAAGAAGAGGTCGTTTTTTTTTAATTGCCATATTGGAAGTCTTTGTATGTGAGACATTTTCTCGATGTTATGCATATTAAAAAAAATGTATTCGAAAGTGTTATTGGTACGTTACTCAATATAAAAGGAAAGTCTAAGGATGGCCTTAAAGCAAGGGAGGACATGTTAAAGATGGGAATAAGAACTGAATTAAGACCCGTGAAGAAAGGAAGACGAACATATCTACCACCTACTGATTTTACTCTATCTAGAAAGGAGAAAAAAATATTGTGCAAGTTTCTAAGTGAAGTTAAAGTTCCAGAAGGATACTCTTCAGATATTAGAAGACTTGTGTCTATGAAAGACCTCAAGTTGAAGAGTTTAAAGACACATGATTGTCATGTTATAATGGAGCATTTTCTACCAATAGATATACATTCTATTTTGCCAGAAAAAGTAAGAAGCGCCATAACTAAATTGTGTTTTTTATTTAGGTCAATTTGTAGTAAGGTGATCGATCCTGAGGTCTTACTAACACTGCAAAAAGAAATAGTTGTTACCTTGTGTGAGCTTGAGATGTATTTTCCTCCCTCTTTTTTTTGACATAATGGTACATCTAGTTGTTCATATTGTGAAAGAGACACAGTTCTGTGGACCAGCTTATATGAGATGGATGTACCCTACTGACCGTTATATGAAAATATTAAAAGGGTACGTGAAAAACCAAAGTTGCCCAGAGGGTTGTATTGTTGAACGATACATTGTTGAAGAAGCGGTTGAGTTTGTACTGAATATTTGTCCAATGTTCAATCTGTTGGGCTCCCCAAAACTCATATTTTTTGAAAAAAAAAGAAGGTAAAAAATTAATTGGAAATAAAATTGAGACAGTATCAAGGGATGAACGGGAGTAAGTGCGTTTGTATGTTCTGCACAATGACATTGAGGTTGAGCCATATGTTGAAATGCACAAGGCTTTACTCTGAGGGTTAAATCAGAATAAAAATGAAAATTGGATAGTACGAGAGCATAATCGAAGTTTTATACAATGGTTTAAGGATCATATTTATTCAAAACTCTCTTCAGATCCCACTTCAATAACAGAAAGGTTGAGATGTTTGGAACATGGTCCAAGTTTGCATGTGTTTTCTCATAGTGCATCCGCAATAAATGGATACACATTTTATACCAAAGAACAAGATGATAAAATTACTATGCAAAATAGTGGTGTCATTGTGCTAGATGAAGCAATGCACATATCAAGTACGAAGGACATAAACCCCAAATGCAAATCTGTCATATTTTAGGGTTATTGAGCACATTTGGGTGTTTGATTATGAGAAATTTAAAATTCCTATCTTTGGTTGCAAGTGGGTAAATAGTAGTGGCATACAAATGGATAAGTCAGGATTTCTGCAAGTTGATCTTAATAGGATGGGGTACAAAGACGAGCCTTTTATTCTAGCATCTCAAGCTAAACAAGTGTTCTATGTCACTGACCCAACGAGTACGAAATGGTCTATAGTGCTTTTATCTAACAAAGTGGTTGGTGATATCGGTGTAGATCAAGGTGATATTGATGTTGAGAATCAGTCATGTATTAGACGGAATGATCAAGATGAGAATATTATAGCGATGAATCATATATTAGAAACGATCATAACGAGGGAATTTGGATCAATTTTGACGTCCGCATTGCTAAGAAACAAGTAATTCATATTCCAACCAATAAAAGAAAGAGATGTTAGTGAAAGAGGTAATATAGTAAAATGTTATATATTATGTCATTTTCAATAAATTTATATGCTATTATTTATTTGTCATTTGTTATATATTCAATTGATTATGGATTTTTATATTGGGTTTATGTTTTTCTTTATTACAGGTTAAATGGCTAGTAACGAGGATCGCCCACATGATGATGCGACTGTTACTGATCAGGAAGCCGAAATTAGATGAGGTATAACAGTTATGAAGAAAGTCATTCGTGATAGAGACCGAGGCATAAAATTAGATGCGCATTGGAGCCAAAGTGGCCAACTAATTGAGCCTAACGGTTCAACGGTGACAAGTTTTATTGGTGCACTTGTAAGGAATGAAGTTCCAATTACTTGTGATGATTGGAGAAAAATATAGTTGAAAGAAGCTAACGAAAAAATTTGGAGTAAGAGACAGGTACCATATTTAATGAAGTTCCAATTTGTTTTTAATGACGATTATGTCTTTAAATTACTCGTACTAACGCACTATATGTATGTTTTTCGTAGAGGTCTTTCAACAACATTGATGATGCTAGAAAAACTTTTTGTCTCCGATTGGCCGGAAAACTACTAAGAGTGTTTAGGACTTTTTTAAATATCAAGTTTCTTAGGGACACGGATAAAATTTTTGTTGATGCATAGCTTCCATCTAAATATGCAAGTTTGGTTTCACCTAAAGAATGGGAAACATTTAAAGCCAAACGAAAAACCCAAGAATTTCGGAGTGTAAGTGAAACAAATCGGCAAAGAGCATCAAGTCCCGCGTATCCATACAGAAAAGGGCGTATTGGATATGGATGCTTGGAACATTCTATCGTAAGTATCAATAAATTGAAATGATATACTTGTTCATCATGAATTATATTTGATAATATTATTTGGCTTTATGTGTAGTTAACAAAGGAGAAAAGTTTTGAAACATCTCTTCCGACACATGTTTTGTGGAAGGAAGCCCGTGTGGGTAAGGATGGAGTTGTCAAAGAAGATGTTCAAAAAGTTTTTGAGAAATGTGTAAGTATAGCATTATTTATTTAATTAAATCAAAAGTTTAGTAACATATAATTAAGACAAATTTTCAATATTCATATGAATTTCAGGAGACTCTATCCTAGTCTATATGTCCAGATGAAGACAATGATTGCATGAGCATACTTAGTCGAGCATTAGATGTCCGTGAGTATTCTAGTCGGGTGAGGGGTAAGGGATTTGGAATCACTCCAAAATCCTTGAAGATGAAAACATAAAAGACTCCTAGCAATAAAGAACTGCAGGAAACCTTGGGAGCACTACAAGCTGAAGTCTGTGAATTGAGAAGGGAAAATAATTAAGAGAGCAAGCTCTAGGTTTTAAAACTACTAGTGACAAAGGTAGTATCAGTTGTAATTTTCAACCGAATCTTCTAGAGGTAATTATATATATCATTATGAAGTTAAAGTAGCTTTATTTATTTAATTGAAATATATACACAATAACAATTTGAAATTTATTATTGGTTTTAGGGCATTTCACCTTGTCATCTCTACTTATCGTCACCGACTTATCGGATGGTTGGCAAGGGAAAAGTGCATAACACTTTGGAAGAATTACTTCACACTAAACCGCTCCCTACTGGCTGTTTGAAAGTATCAGTTGACATTGCTTTGGAGAAGGGTGTGGTATTACCACATCCTGATGATGTTTCGGATGCCACACTTGTGGGAGATGCAATTGGTTCATTTGTTGCATGGCCATCAAGCCTCATTAGTGTAGATAATGAGGTATGCTTAAAACCATATATATGAACCTTTGAGTAATCAAAGCTTTTACGCGCATTTTACGTACATTTGTTTTTACATGGTTATGTTAATTAGATTCCAACAAAATCTAAAGCAAAAGACAAGGGGAATCCGCGGCAAACCGAGTCAGTGGCATCAATAAAAGAGGTATATCACAATTATATGATATTTATACATGTAACTAAATGTTAATTCGTGATCTTATACTTCACATAACTAATTATATGATCTTTAGATTCATGCTAAAGAGAATGAAGATGTCGGTAGGGGTAAAAATCCTGAAATTAGCAACATTTCCATACAAAAAAAGGTTGTTGCTAAGAAAACCGCAGCTAAAAAAAACCTACTTCCAAGTTTAGGTCATACCTTGGGACATTTTTAGAAATGTTTGATATTCCGGAAGGAAATACTCGTCTTCTACCTATGGAGTTTGGTGTTTTTGGTTTTGAATATTCCGAAATAATTGGTATGTAGGATTTTGATCAAGTTTTACAACATACGCAATTAGGCCTCGGTGTTGTTAATACAAACATATGGTATATCCGATCTAATTTGTCTAATTAATTGATAAATTCATTTACTCATTTCAAATGTTAATGAGGTCTTTATATTTAAGGTTTTTGTATGAAAAACTGATACGCCCGAGTGGAATGGAATAAAGATTCGCTTTCTTATCTCCTTTTAGTACCAACTTAGGGTTAATCATTCATAAACCAGGTGAAGTCATGGCGTATGTACTCGAGCGCTTTATGGGCGACAAAGATACCTAAAAGTTATTCTTTTTACCGCTTAATATCGGCAACGGGTTAGATTTTCATTCTAAATTCATCTATTATAATTTTTCATATTTTGACGTTGTGTAGAAAGTTTTCATCTCACATTTGTTTAATCTTACAGTGGACATTGGTTATTGGTCGCGATTAATCCTATCCGAGAAGTTGTGTATTATCTGGATTCTTTACGCAATGATCCAAGTACATACCAATATATGAAGAATATGATTGATACGTAAGTGAGATTGTTCTAAATATTCGTGTGTATATTTATTTATGTGAATTATTATAAATATGTGTTTATATTTTATTAGCATTATACAAGTTTTTCGAGTACAAAGAGGTGTTCAAGTACCAAAGAGTAAATCCAACAACATTACATGGATTATAGTGGAGGTATATTAATTAATTATCACAATTTTGATTATATTAATAGTGATGATACTTGATAAAACTTAGGCCTTATCCATATTTTTTTTCATGTGTAGTCTCCTCGGAAGCGTAATGAAGTAGATTGCGGTTTTTACATGTTGAGGTTTATGAGAGAAATTCTTCTTTTGGATCGAATAGAGATTCCATCTAAGGTATGGATTTCTAACTTAGGAGTTATTTTAATATTTAACACATATTTCTCATATAATTAAATAGTTTTAACTTAAACATACTATGTTATATTATTATGTAGTACTTTGATGAATTCAAGTGTGCTTATTACTCAAGTTCTCAGTTGGATGAACTTAAGGAGAATTGGTGTCAATAAATTATTGAGACGAAAGTTATATAAGGTATATTGTAATCTTACTTTAATTGTTGAGAATTTTGAGTATATATATTCAAGTGTTGCAATTTTGTTGTTATTTGTCATGTGGTAAATTATATATATTTTGTTTGTGTCATGGTATGAATTACGATATTTTGGTGTTGTTTCAGGTTATATGTGCATATGTAGAAGATAGGGATGAATAGATTTTGTAATGGTATATAATGGTGTTATTTTGGTGTTGTTTTTTTGTAAAAGTATATACAGGTGCAAAATTTGTAATTTGTAATGGTATAGACAAGTATCATGGTATCTTTGGTATGTATTTGTATCATAGTATCATAGTAATTTGTAATAGTTTAGGGTAATATATAATTTGTAAAAGTATCATAGTATCTTTTGGTATTATTTTTTATTGGATTAAAGCTCCAATATTAGTGAAAATCTGGTGAAATTTATAATGGTATATACAAGTGTAAAATATGGTGAAAACTTGGTGCAAATATGGTTAAAATCTGTGCATATAAAATTGTATATATCAAATAGCGCTTTTTTTTCAAAAAGATTATATAAAAAATTTCATTGACTAATGACAATGCTTTTACGTAAAAGCATTGTCTAAAGGGGATTTTTTATTTTTTTTTGTTTCAGAAAAAGCGCTGGCTAAAGGGGGCCTTTAGCAGCGCTTTAAAAAAAGCACTGCCTAAAGGGGGCTTTAGATACCTCTTTAACATTAAAAGCGCTGCCTAAAAGGGTTTTTTTATTTTTTTTTTGTTTCAGAAAAAGCGCTGGCTAAAGGGGGCCTTTAGCAGCGCTTTTACCTTTAAAGCGCTGGCTAAAGGAGGTCTTTAGCAGCGCTTTAAAAGTAAAAGCGCTGCTAAAGACCCCCTTTAGCAAGTGTTTTAAAGGTAAAAGCACTGCTAAAGGCCCCTTTTAGTCAGCATTTTACTTTTAACAAAGCGTTGTCTTTTCCTACAGCAGCGTTGGAATAGACAGCGCTTTACCAAAAAAGTTGTTGTCTAAAGTCTTGTTTAGCGTAGTGAGTCCTTAGGTTTAGGCTTGCATGGAGTTTGTAGGTAAGTACCCTCTTGAAGTTTAGTTGGTTCAACCTATCCTAGAAAGTAATCGGGTTTTAGGGGATCTCAATATCACTGATCTTTCTTCATCGACCATTGTTTCACTGTAAGCCTCTTTAATGGCGACCAAAATATCCCGAAAGTCCGATCTCAATGAGTGTAGCATCGAGTATCAACCAACTTCAGACTACACCAAAGCCGCTACCTCACTACTTCCCAATGGCCAAGTTATTCAATTAAGGTTCTAAGGTCAGTTAGTGCTTCATGACACCACACAGCGGCCCCGTATTCTCCTTGACTACTCAAGGGCTACCGGTACCAACAAATGTGTCACATTAACCTAGCTATTGCTTAGACCATATTAGTATACCCCGTACAGTTTCCACAATCTATTACTACTTACCTAAAAGGTGTCCCAGATCCGGGTAGAGGATCAGACAAGCCCAAACAAGGAACCATAATGTAAAACAAGCAAGTCAAACAAAGAAAAGCAAGTAAAGGTGATCTAGCCCTAAGGTAACCCCACTTTTAAGATATTCCTCAGCAGAGTCTCCAGTTCTGTAACACGGTGGGAGAACTGACTTGGGATGTTTTGCGTTTGATCGCATTTGTTATGGATAGAAAAAGTCGCCACCGACTTTTCTTTTATCCAATAAAGGAAAGGGTAAAAAGAACAGGAAAGACCTTTGAGATTATTTTCTTGAGTTCGGGGGGTAGATTATGAAAAGGGAAGGTGTTAGCACCCTTTCCATCCATAGTTATATATGGGCTCTTAGTTGCTTGCTAGATCACTTGCTTTTGTTTGAAAGTGTGCTTTGTGGTGGTTTTTGGAAGTATTTTTGAAAAGCACATTTGTTTAGGCAAACTTTGTAATGATTCTCGTCTCTACAAGAATGTATATAAAGTGTTAGACTTTTGAAAATATTTCATGGAAAGCGTTGGTGCGTTTGAAAAGGTGTTTGTATTTGAAAAGATGTTTGTTTTTGAAAGTGAGCGAGTAACTAAGAACGTTTCTACCTACTCAAGTGTCTTTGTTCTTTTCCTCCTCCTTTATATGTTGTTATCTTACCATTGATTGGTAAGAATCTTTATCTTTAGATGTAAAGGGACGGGCGTGGGTCATCGCATAGTCATAATAGCAATGTTGTGAGATATCTTAGCATTTCTCTTGAGGAACTAATATCATTTTAAAGGCAACATTCAAAGCGTCATCGAGGGACTATGATCTTGTATTTTGATCATTTTTGCTAAGACGTCTCACATACATAATGTGACCATTTTCATAAGGAAACGAGTGGAATCATCCCTAGGGGTGCATGTGTGCAAGGTGTGTTTGATTGCATGCATTTTTATCTTTGATTTAGTGTTTTCTAAGATTAATTTTATCTTCCCATACAAATTCTACTTTACTAGCATTTATATGAAAGCGATAAATTGCGGAAAGTAAATATCCTACGTTATTACAATCATTAGGGGGATGGAGTATACAAATTTACAAATGGGGATTGTAAGAAATTAAGGTCCTAATTATCTATTACAACCATATTGAAATAATGTATAAGAAATGTAAAATAGACTTGTTTTGTTTTTGTTAAGAGAAGAAATAAATTTGCTTAAGAAAATATTTGTAGTCTTTTTATTCTAAAAGAAATAAAGCAAAGCGCATGAATATAAAGTATTTTTGGTGTTTTTGATTAATGAAAATAGAAGTGATGATAAAAATAATAAGAGGAAGAAAAATCAGAGTCAGCGTATTGCTGAAAGGATGGAAATAAGGAGCAGAAGTTCAGACTCTGATGTACTGCAAATCAGAAAGAAAATATTAGCAGAAATGGGGAAGGCCAAAAGTTCTGGATCCGGACGCACTAAATTATAGGGTTGCTGGGAACAAGGGAAAACCTATAAGTTATGATTGCCTAAAAGTTCTGATTGCCTAGAAACTCTAGTGTTACTGGAGAGTTAGAAGTTCTGGATGTTGGGAGAGCCTAGAAGTTCTGATGCAACTGGAAACCTAAAAGTTCTAGTGTTACTGGAAGGCTAGAAATTCTGGTAATGGGTAAGTGAGGTGTCAATGTTGTTGGATGGGAATATCTAGAAGTTCTTGTCCAGGATCATTGTTTTGACAAACAACTGAAGGGGTTTTATCTAGGAGTTATGGTCCAGGATCTATGTTTGACAAATAATGGGGAAAATGTCAGGAGATAAACATAAAAAGGGTGTTTCTAGGGCTAGAACTCAGGACCCTTAACACAAATGTCATATGCGCGCGCTCTCTACCACTGGGGTGGCTATACATCTGGTATTAGAAGTAAAAACATAAACATATATTACAAAGTAAGCTCTGATGATGAACTTCATCTCCTTCTCCATGCCAGTCAGAGTATCTGCAACTTAGTCATTTCTCACAAAAAATGGAAAATGAAAATATGGCAGTTATGGAAAATTTCATCATGTTTTCAGAAATATAAAGCATCAGAACTGTAAATCAGAAGCAGCATGAATTTGGCTAATTCTCATTTTGAAACCTAATTTTCTCAAGAAGTTCTGATCTGAAATTCTCTCTCTATTTAGACCATATAAATGAAATCTAAAAATATGCACAAAATCAGAGCCATGATATCTACATTGTATCTTTGAAAATGCAAGCCTAACAGTGTCTAAGTAATGAGATAAAAATCAGAAGAAGCTTACCTTGCAGCTGGAAATTGTTCTGTGAACTAGAGCCTGATTCTGATTGTTGTGATGTTCTGGTCAGCTTCCTCAAGTTCTCAGAAAGCTAGAACAACCCTTAGCTTGAGCTATGAATGGCTGGAATGTTCTGGAGCAGTCAAGAGGTAAAGTTTTGTTTTTTTTTAAATGGAGATTGGTGGAGATTGTATTACAGTCTGAAAACAGAAATTGGGACGGTTCCTAAGTGTATATCAGAAACTGTATGGATGATTTGGTCAAGAAACACACAAGAAAAATTAGAATTTGAAAGCAAAAAATCAAAAACTAGCAGGTTTCGTGTTTATGTTTGCAGTTTCAGGTTCTTGGAAATTACATCAAAGTTTCAAGGCTTTTTCTCAAATATTCGACCTTTTTAACAGTTGCAAATGAAGTTTAATTTATAGGCAAAGGATTTAGAAGTTTGAAGAAGTCAAGAGTACAACCATCATGTGTTATGGAGAGTTGACTTGTTTTTGAAGCAACTTTAGACAAGCATGGTTCAAGGCACAAATAGAGTGGTTAACAACTTTAAGCACACTTAATCTGCGTTTGTAAGCATGATTTGTGGAACAAGTGCACTCAGAAGCAAAGTGAAGCATGGGCTCAAGATAAACTTTGTACAAAAGTTTGCTTTTCAAGGACAACAATGGTACTTCTATGCCACACGTAGGAAGATCATTTGGATAAAGACTCAAAAGTGGGTGTGAGCATTAAATGATGATGAGATTTAACAAGCAAGAAAGCCTGAAACGTGAGATTGTGCATCAAGCTTGAATCAGGATCAGAAGTTCAGCATAAACGTAACTTGGATTAAGAATAAATGTCCAACTTCTGATCTTTAATTCTCCCTGCTCCAGCATGATCTAAAGGAGTTCTCAGACTTTTCAGAAAGCTTGTAACATGCTTTGTAAACTCTTTTTGAATTACTCTTGCAAACTCTGCTCGTTCCTACGTGAGAACTGGCCCAGAAGTTCTAACCAAATCCTAACTTGGAAATGCTCAGAATTTACTAAGTGCTTTAACTTCATGGACATGTCTTCAAGGATTTATAACTTGAAATCCCATCATTTCTAGAAGAAGTTATGTTCTGCAATGTTTTAGATCTCATTGAGATCTACGAATCTTGTGTCAGAGGTTCTTCCTGAATCATCCTGCATCATGATGAAAATCTGGCCAGAAGTTCTGAACTTATCATATTTCTTAACACTTAGAAAAATTTCTAAATGTTTAGAATTTTGACTTTTCCAAAGTAATTTTGACTTTTGATTTTCTTAATGAAACAAACTTCATATTCTGACATGTCTTGATGAATTTGATTCTTGAAACTTGATTTTGATCTAAAGTCAAAGTTTGACTTTTCAGTGTGCATTTTGACCATTTTGTCCTTGTGCCAATTCAAACCCAAATTGATGTACCAATGCTGCAAACTTGAGTCATTGGAGATCTTGTGAGAAAATTCTTGAGAAATGAGAGGGAAAATTTTGGGGTACAACAGTTAGGAATAGTCAAAGCATATTAAATCACGTTCAGGAATATTTTGAATTCAAAACTATGGATAATCTTTAGTTCTCTGTTTGCAAAATTTCAAACAATTAAGCTTACTTTGGTACCTAAACAAGGAAAACTATTGAATACTGCAGGTTCAATGTTTGAAATGTCTAGCTCTTGAAAACCAGTGATATAGCTTTTATCTGAAGATATCTTTAATAAATGATATAGAAGTTTCCTAAAGTTGAAGCTTTTTTATCCTGTTAACTTACTTAGCAAAACGACATCAATTGCTATATTTCTATCTGACAATCATATGGCCTGTGGATTCTTACATATAAAGGAGTCATTATATTCTCCTTATGTTTTCCTTTCATATATGTTTAGGTTTGTAATTTCAATTTTGTGATATAATCCTTTTTACACTCGTGCAATTTGTTGAACTCATACAACCAATTGAGACGAGGATACAAAATGTCAAAACTTTCATAAAGGTTTGAGTCCAACCAATGACAATTTTTCGTTGTGTTCTAAATTCATGACACATGAAAAAGAAGAATCTCCTGCATTTTTTGTAGTTTAGTTTGAACAAAACATTGACATGGATAAGGGGTATATTTATACACATCTGTCTGACAACAAATATTTCAACTGACATAGTTTTTTTAAAGTATGAGAGGTTGCGGAATTTTGTATTGTTAGTTTCTATTTGGTGCATAAGTGTGATGATAAACGACATACTACTTTGCATCCAACTGTGTTTCGTTAGAAAGGCATCAGTCAGAAAGGTAAGGTTCAGGGTACAAGGATACTAGTGACAAAGATTGTATCAATTGTGATTTCCAACAAAAAATTCCCAAGGTAATATATATTATTATGAATTAACACAATTTTTTAATTGACATATATACACATTAAAAATTTCATTTTTATTATTGGTTTAGGGCATTTCACCTTGTCAGCTCTATTTATCGTCAATGACTTATCGCATGGTTGGCAAGAGAGAAGTGCATAACACTTTGGGAGAAGTACTTCACCATAAACCGCTCCCTGCTAGATTTTTGAAAGTATCAATTGATATTGCTTTAGAGAGGGATGCGCCATTACCTTTACCTGACGATATTTCAAATGTAACATTGGTGGGAGAGGCAATAGGATCGTATGTTGCATGGTTGTCAAACCTTATTTGCATAGATGATGAGGTATGTTGAAAACCATTATGAACTTTTGAGTATTCAATTTTTTACGACCATTTAACGTACATTTTTCATGGTAATGTTACACTCCTACAAAATCCAAATCAAAAGATAAGGGGATAACGCAGCAAACCGAGTCAGTTGCATCCATAAAAGAGGTACATTGATATATATATATATATATATATATATATATATATATATATATATATATATATATATATATATATATATATATATATATATATATATATATATATATATATATATATATATATATATATAAAGAGATGCAATAAGTCAGTACGAGTAAGAAGCCTAAAATTAGCAACATGTCCACACAAAAAATGGATGTTGCAAAGACCGCGGCTAAAAAAAAGCCTACTTCTCGATATAGGTCGTGCTTTCACACATTAATAGGAATATCATATTTGGCTGACGTAGGTACTCGTAATATACCTATGGAGGAAGGTATTTTTGGTTTTTTCCTATTACGAAACAATTAGTAAAGAGGATATGGATCAAGTTTTTGGACATTCAGAATTAGGCCTCAATGTTATCGATACATACATCAGATATACTCCGATCAACTTTATTTAATTAATTGAACAATTTATTTACTCATTTCAATGAATAATCTTAATATTAATGATTTTTATTTAAGGTTCATGTATGACAACTTGATGCGCCCACATCAATTGGAACAAAGACTTTGTTTCTTATCTTCCAATAATATCAACTCACGATTAATCGATCAAAGACTAGATGAAGTCAAAGAGTACTTTGTTCGTGCATTTATGACCAACAAAGATACAGAAAAGTTGTTTTTTTACTATTTAATACTGACAATGGGTTAGATTTTCATTCTAACTTCATCTATTATAGTTTTTTGTGTTTTGACATTGTGTAGAAAGTTCTCATCTAGCCTTTGTTAATCTTACAGTGGACACTGGCTGTTAGTTACGATTAATCCTATAAGAGAAATTGTATATTATCTGGATTCGTTAGAAGGTGATTGGAAAAAATACCCAGATATGAAGAAGATGGTTGATGCGTAAGTTAGATTTTTCTAAATATTAATTTATATATTTATTTATTTATTTATGTGATATTGTTCTAAATATTCGTTTATATTTTGTTAGTTATACAAATTTTTCGATTACATAGAGATACTCGTGTACCAAAGAGTAAAGCAAACAACATTACATGGATCATAGTGCAGGTATATTTTCACAATTTTGACAAGAAAAGAATTGATGAGTTCTGATTTTGATGAAGAAGCTGATGAAGTAGAGGTCGAAGGAATTGTTGAAAACTCAGTCGAAGTCGAAGAAGAAGTAGTTGTTGACATTCCCGACACAGTCGAAGTCAAAGAGGTTGTGGCTGAAACAAGCCAAAGACCTCAAAGAAATAGAGTTCTTCCAATAAGACTTCATGATTATAAAGTGGTGGGTGATGATGAAGTCACACCAGATGGAGAATTAGTTCATTTCTCTTTACTTGCAAGTGCTGAACCAATTAACTATAGTGAAGCTTTGAAGACTAAACAATGGAAGTTTTCCATGGTCGAAGAGTTTCAGGCAATCTAAATAAACAACACATGGGAGTTAGTCGAATTTCCAGCATATACAAAAGCTATCAAAGTAAAGTGGGTATTCAAGTTGAAACATAATGTTGATGGCTCGATAGAAATACATAAAGTAATAGTAGTAGCTCGAGGATTTCTTCAAATAGAAAGACTCGACTACTCTGAAGTATTTGCTCCAGTAGCAAGATTGGAGACAGTTCGACTAGTGGTAGCATTGGCATGCAACCAAGGCTGGTCAACATTTCATTTAGATGTGAAATCAGAATTTCTGAATGGTCCTTTAGACGAAGAGGTCTATGTCACAGAACCTCCCAGGTTTTTTATTAAGAAGGAAGCGAGTAAAGTATATAAGTTGCACAAATCGCTATATGGCCTCAAGCAGGCACCTAGGGTATGGAACAAGAAGATCAACTCATACTTAGTCAAATTGGGATTTGTCAAATGCAAATTTTAGTATGGTGTATATGTTCAGGTTGTAGCACAAGATATAACAATCATCTGCTTATATGTCGATGACTTGCTAGTAACTGGAAATAGCTTGTAGAACTTGTCGAAGTTCAAAGAGCTGATGATGAAGGAATGTGAAATGTCTGATCTTTGAAAATTGTCTTATTTCTTAGGTATGGAATTTCAAATGTCGAAGCAAGGTATGGTGCTACATCAAAGGAAGTATGTCAAAGAAATACTCAAGAGATTTAGAATGGATGATTCGAATCCTGCATCCCCACCTGTCGAACCAAATGTAAAACTGGAGAAGAACGGAGAGGAAGACAAAGTCGATGTAACTTTGTTCAAGCAAATTGTGGGATCTCTGAGGTATGTGTGCAACAGTGAACCTGATATAGGTTTCGTTGTAGGATTAGCAAGCAGATATATGAGTGAACCAATAGTGTCACATATGAAGGCTGCAAGAAGAATCTTGAGATAATTGAAGGGCTCGATAAACTGTAGAATACTATTTTGATGAGATTCCGAAGACAAAGAAGCAATAGTTAATTGTTTTTCAGATGTTGATTGGTGTGGAGATAAGGAAGATCGAAGAAGTACAACTGGATATTTCTTTCAAGTATTTGGTGCCCCAATCTCATAGTGTTCGAAGAAACAACGTGTGGTGGCATTATCATCTTGTGAAGCTGAATATATAGAAAGATCCTATGTTGCATGTCAAGCAATTTGGATCATATATGTACTTGAAGAAATGAAGGTCGAAGTGAAGAAATATCTTGTATTGCAAATCGATAGCAAGTCAGCCATAAATCTGGTGAAGAATCTAGTTCTGCATGGAAGAAGTAAATATATTGAAGCAGGGTTTCACTTCTTAAGGGAAAAAGTAAATCGAGGTGAACTTGAAGTAAGACATTGCTCGAGTGAAGCACAATTTACCGACATTTTCACCAAAGGATTGAAGATTGACAAATTCCTGAATTTGAGAAAAAAATTAGAAATAGTTTAGATTGACTATTTTTGAGGATGTTCGACAACTTGGATTATGGGGGTGTATTGAAATATTAAATTAGTTTTGTTAAAATATTAGATTAGATTTTTTTAATTAGATTTAATATTTAAATATAATCCAAGTTATGTAGATCCAAGCCCAATTATGGTTGTTTATAAATAGTTCTAGTCTGTATCATTATTTGTACAATTCAATAATACAAATCCTTATTTCCTTTATTATTCTCTCTTTCTCTCCTCACTAAAATTGTCTCAACACTAACAATAACAAGTTAACACATGATAAAAACATGACATGAAGAACATATCCCTCAATATAAAGACTACATTAAATCAACTTTTCATTACTCAATAAACAAGGTTTTAGCTCATGATGAGCTGAGTACAAATTATGTTGGTTCTTAAGCTAGACATTCTTAAACACAAAGTAGAAAAGAAATAACAACCTAAAAGCAATGTCTTATCTTCTTGCAATGGATAATCAACAAGTGACAACTTTTGTTGCGTCAGGATTCACCAGTATGTTCACTGGTTTTGTTTTATGTGAATAACAGATGTTGAGCCTTTTTTAATATTCAAATGTTGCTTTTATAGATGCAAAAGCTAGGGTTTTACCATTTTTCTAACAGATGTTGAACTCTTCTTCAATCTTAAAAAAAAAAAAAGATAATGGCATTTTGTTGAGTATGAAATTTTTTTCTCGAGAATTCTATACTTACACATTATAGATAAAAGTAATTTAGCTTCAATTATCTATGGAATTAATAGAAACAACAATGGAGATAATATGTTTATTGATGAGCTAAGTTATAAAGTTCATGATCCAAGTGCAATGTGCTCTTATTATATAAAAAAGGTTATAGTTATAAAGCTTGTTGAATGTTAAAAACATGAAAAAGCACGAAATTTCTAAGAACTAATTCAAAAGGATCTAATCCTCAAGGACTAATGCAAAAAGACCTCAGAAAATGTGGATACCTAACGATAAAATCATATATTTTATAAATATATTTGGCAACCTGCTCGACAAACCAATCAAGAAATATAAACGTTGTTTTGCTCACGTTACATGATGGACGAAAGACTTTCAAAGCTTAACTTTGAATTATAGAATTTACTTAGATTTGGATAAATAAGAGAAATATAGTATAATATGTCACAATTGGGTTTCTCTCATTTCATTAATAATATTGTGTTAGTAAAAGGATTAAAGTATAATCTATTAATTATAAGTCAATTAAACGACAATAAATATGATGTTGTCTTTAATAAAAAGTCATGTAAAGTAATTAGTAAAAATAATAGACTTGTATTCCATTATTATGTAAAGAGGAACATATTCAGGCTCTCATACTCCATTATTGTATTATTATTTTATAATTATAAATCTAAATAATAGTATAAATCCATTTTAATTATAGAAGTTATTAAATTAAAAAAAAAACTTTTGACCTTAATTCAAATATCTAAATTATTCTCACCGGCGTAGAGAAATAGAATCAAAAGAATTATTTTGAATTACTGGCGAGTCATGGCAAATGTTGCGATTAGAGAACTTGACAAAAACTGCGGTAAGGTTGTGGCAGAGATAGTGAAATTAGAGAGAAAGATCTTTCCAAAACACGAATCACTCGCTTCCTTCTTTGAAAGTGAACTCAAAAATAAGAAAAGTGGATTGCTTTATCTTCAGGTGGATGGCCAACTTGCAGGCTATGTCATGTATTCTTGGCCTTCTTCCTTGTACGCTTCTATCACCAAACTCGCAGGTTCCAACCCCCCTTTTTTTTCTCTTCATGTTATGCCTATAAGCTGTTTTTCATGTTATGCCTATAAGCTGTTTGAAAAAATGCCTAACCGACTTTTGGTATTTCAAACTGTTTTCTTTACTAATGAAAAATGCTTGTATTGAGCCTTTAAAATGAGATGTTTTGGTTTTATTTTAGTGAAAGAGCAATGGAGGAGGCAAGGACACGGAGAGGTTTTATTGAAAGCGGCAATTGAGAAATGCAGAACAAGAAAAGTTTCGCGTATAATGCTTCACGTGGATCCGTTGAGAACCCCTGCACTGAATCTGTACAAGAAGCATGGTTTCCAAGTTGATTGTTTGGTTCAAAGCTACTACTCTTCGGATAGAAATGCTTATAGAATGTACTTGGATTTTGATTCAAGTTGAAGTACAAACTCAACAAAGCATTTATCTATGTTTTCAACTTTTCATCGTCAATTCAATGAACAAATTTGTAAAACTATTGTTGAAAATCTTGGAATGATGTAAACTTGGAATGGGAGTTGGAATAATTTATTGACATTAAATGGGCAATAAATGAGCACAAGTAAGAACTAGCATGAAAATGAATTTTAAAAGATTTATTTTAGTCCCAAAAGAGTGGAAATTAATTAATATTAATATTATTATTAATTAATTAATAGATGGTGATGTGTCATGCACAAAAGACCAAGTCTTAACCTAATTATTGACTGGTTTTTGCTTGCCCTCCAAAAGACCAAGTCTTAACCTAATTATTCACTAGTTATTGACAGGGTCAATTCCACCTCTCCCACTATTTTCTCCCACTAGACCTGTTACATTCAGTTGGACCTTTTTACTTATAAATTAAGTTGTTTCGGTTCATTTGGACAGTTCCAGAATTTACTTCTACAATTCTTCTCTCTTCTCTCTCATCACTCACTTCATCTATAATTTTCTTCTCTCTTATTTTCGACTGGATCACTTCGTATCCAGATACTAAGACTGGTTAATTACCATCCGAAGGTGTCATTTTACGAACGACTAATTATAGTGCAAGTAATTGTCGTAATTGAACGGGCTGTTTTATCCTGGAGGCGTCGTCGAAACTCGACTGCTTTGCATTAATATTGGCAGTACGACGAAACGTCTTAAAGAAAGCGACCTAGTACGCGACTCGTCCCGATACTTTTCCTTTGTGCCATTTTTTAAAAATCTGGTTTCTACAATTTTAAGACGTTTTCATAACTGCCATGGCTACTGAGGAAATTATCGGTACTAGCGCTGCCGCTTCTGTCTCTGACAAACCATTTAAGTTTGAGGGTTCCAATTTCAAACGTTGGCAAGCTAAGATGAAATTTGTCTTAACTTTAAAGAAGGTTGCCTACGTTTTGACTGAGGATATCCCTGTTGCTCTATCTGGATCAAACGAACTAAGTAATGGTAAGTCAACCGTGGAATCAGACGGAACTTCTAAAACGTCTGACTTAGACTCCGCTGCTAAAGCTACGGCAGATAACTTACAGCTCCAAAAAGCAACCGCCTTATGGCAAGAAAATGACTACCTCTGTAAAAATCACATTCTGAACAGTCTTGCTGATGATCTCTATGATTACTACAGCAATTACAAGACTGCTAAACAGGTATGGGAGGCTCTGCGGAAGAAATATGATACTGAAGAAGCTGGTGCAAAAAAATATGCTGTCAGTCGCTACTTGAATTACAAAATGGTGGATGAAAGGTCTGTGGAAGCTCAAAGCCACGAGATACAGAAGATTGCTCATGAAATCATAACTGAAGGTATGCCCCTCAATGAACAATTTCAAATTGCTGTTATAATTGACAAGCTGCCTCCTGGTTGGAAAGATTTTAAAAACCTACTCCGACATAAAACTAAAGAATTTTCAATCGAGAGTTTGATTACCCGCCTTCGAATTGAAGAGGAAGCTCGAAGACAAGATCAGAAAGATGAAGTCTTAGTTGTTTCAAACAACAAAAAGAAATTCGGTGCGGTTCTGAAGCCTACGGGCAAACCTTTAAAGAATCAGAACCGTAATACTATGAACCGAATTAAGAATGGGAATCCCTCTAGGGCCCCATATACTCCAATTCCTAGGAAGCAACCACCATCCCAGATAAATGATGCTCCGGTTTTCACTTGCTACAATTGTGGGAAATCGGGTCATATGGCTAAGAAATGTAAGAGCAGGCCTAAATCTGCTACTGACCCAAATGCACAGGTAAACCTGACTGATGAGCAATTCATTGCTATGATAACTGAAGTCAACATGGTTGATGGAAGAGATGGATGGTGGATAGACATTGGCGCCTCTCGCCATGTTTGTAATGATCGTGCTATGTTTAAGACATACATGAATACTGAAGATAAGAAAGTGTTGTTGGGAGATGCCCACACCACTAATGTTGCTGGAATTGGAGATGTTGAGCTGAAGTCCACTTCAGGAAAGACCTTGATCTTGAAGGACGTCATGCACGTTCCTGAAATTAGGAAGAATCTTGTTTTTGGTTTCCTTTTAAATAAGGTTGGGTTTAGTCAAACTATAGGGGCAGATTTGTACACCATCACTAAGAATGGTATTTTTGTTGGGAAAGGGTACGCCACTGATGGCATGTTTAAGTTAAATGTTAATTTGAATAAAATTTGTCCTTCTGTTTATTTTCTGCGTGATTTTAATATTTGGCATGCTAGACTTTGTCACGTTAATAAGCGAATAATGTATAATGCAAGCAACTTAGGCCTGATCCCTAAACTAAATGTCAATGATTCAAATAAATGTGAATATTGTACTCAAGCTAAGATAATTAAGACATCGCATAAATCAATTCTAAGAGAATCTGATCCCCTAGATCTTATACACTCTGATATATGTGAATTAGATGGAACTTTGACTAGGAACAGTAAACGTTATTTTATCACCTTCATTGATGATTGTTCTGATTATACTTATGTATACTTAATGAAGAATAAAAGTGAAGCACTTGATATGTTTAAGTTGTATGTAACCGAAATTGAGAATCAACTTAGTAAGAAGATCAAGAGACTTCGTAGTGATAGGGGAACTGAATATGACTCTGGTCTATTTAAGGACTTTTATAAAGAACATGGAATTATACATGAAACGACTGCTCCATATTCTCCTGAAATGAATGGTAAAGCAGAAAGAAAGAATAGAACTCTTACTGAACTTGTCGTTGCAATTATGATGAATTCTGGTGCTGCACCTCACTGGTGGGGGGAAATTTTATTGACTGTTTGCTATGTCCTGAATAGAATCCCCAAGTCAAAATGTAAGATCTCTCCTTACAAGATATTAAAGAAAAGACAACCAAACTTGTCTTATTTGAGAACTTGGGGTTCTCTGGCTTATGTCAGAATTCCAGATCCGAAGCGAGTTAAACTCGCTAGTAGAGCATATGAATGTGTTTTCATTGGATATGCAGCAAACAGTAAAGCATATAGGTTTTATGACCTGATAGAAAAAGTGATCATAGAATCAAATGATGCTGAATTTTATGAAGACAAATTTCCCTTCAAATTGAGAAATAGTGGGGGCACACAATCGAGTCACACTCCCGTGATAAGAAGCACAGAATGCAACGACAATATAGAAACAGAACTTCGACGAATTAAACGAGTAAGAGTCTCTAAAGACTATGGGCCTGACTATGCGACTTATAATGTAGAAGAAGATCCAATGAATCTTCAAGAAGCCTTGTCCTCTCTGGATGCTGATTTATGGCAAGAGGCTATCAATGATGAGATAGAATCTCTAGAATCCAATAAGACCTGGAACTTAGTAGACTTGCCTCCTGGTTGCAAACCAATTGGTTGTAAATGGGTTTTGAAAAGAAAACTAAAACCTGATGGAACTATTGATAAATACAAGGCTCGCCTTGTTGCCAAGGGTTTTAGACAAAGAGAAAATATAGATTTCTTCGACACCTTTTCTCCTGTCACTAGAATTACATCCATTAGGGTACTTATTTCAATAGCTGCTATTTATAACTTAATAGTACACCAAATGGATGTAAAAACAGCTTTTTTAAATGGTGACTTAGAAGAAGAAATCTATATGGAACAACCAGAAGGGTTTGTAATCTATGGACAAGAAAACAAGGTCTGTAAGTTAAATAAGTCGTTGTGTGGACTAAAACAAGCTCCTAAGCAATGGCATGAAAAATTTGATAACTTAATGATATCAAGTGGGTACAAAGTGAATGAAAGTGACAAATGCGTTTACTATAAATCTGAGAACCGCATTTGCACTATCATATGTCTTTATGTTGACGATCTACTCATATTTGAATCTAACATTCAGACCATTAATGATGTGAAATCATTGTTGTGCAACAACTTTGATATGAAAGATCTCGGAGAAGAAAATGTGATCCTTGGCATCAAGATCACGAGATCCGAACAAGGAATTTCTTTGGATCAATCACATTATATGGAGAAGATCTTAAAGAAATATAATTACTTTGAATGTAAACCTGCATGCACACCATATGATCCAAGTGTGAAACTATTTAAGAACACTGGAGAAAGTGTCAGACAATCAGAGTATGCGAGCATCATTGGCAGTCTTAGGTATGTCACTGATTGTACTAGACCCGGCATTGCATATGTCATAGGATTGTTATGCAGGTTTACGAATAGACCGAGTAAAGAGCACTGGAAAGCTATTGAACGAGTCATGAGGTACCTCAAAAGGACCATGGATCTCGGCCTACATTATCATAAGTTTCCTTCTGTACTAGAAGGGTACAGTGATACAGATTGGAATACTTTGTCAGATGATTCCAAAGCTACTAGTGGCTATATATTTAGCATAGCTGGAGGAGCTGTATCTTGGAAATCAAAGAAACAAACTATTCTAGCTCAGTCCACAATGGAATCTGAGATGATAGCACTAGCCATATCTAGTGAAGAAGCAAGTTGGTTGAGATGCTTGCTAGCTGAGATCCCTTTATGGGAAAAACCCATGTCAGCTGTGTTGATCCACTGCGATAGTACCGCGGCTATTGCAAAAATTGAGAACCGTTATTATAACGGTAAAAGACGTCAAATAAGAAGGAAGCACAGCACTGTTAGAGACTGTATCTCTAAAGGAGCTGTAAGAGTGGATCATATACGCACTGATGAAAATTTAGCAGATCCTTTGACGAAAGGATTAGCTAGAGAGAAAGTCCATAATACATCCAAAAGGATGGGACTAATGCCTATAAAGAAATGAGTTGCTCATTATGGTAACCCGACCTAGATGACTGGAGATCCCAAGAAATAGGTTCAATGGGTAATAACAAGTTATGAGTAATATGAGATGATCATGCAAGTAAAGCATGAATCCTGAAGTAATAAGAGGATGAGATAATAGAAACTCTTAATGAGATCTATACTCTGTATGAGGGAGTACCTAGGCTACAAGAGTACTCTTGATAGACTCACCTATGTGATTTTGGAACTTAGGCCGGTTCCTATGGAATTACGAGGCAAGATTCCTAAAGCCTTCACTAAACCGGGATATACGTGCAGGGCCATTAAAGCACGGGCTATTAGAATACACCTTAAGAAAAGGTTGTGTGCGAGTCTGATGTCTGAGATAGAGTTCAAGACAATAGTGTCACTCTTGTTGAATCAGAATCCTACTTGCTACGCAAAGGTTCAAGTCGTAGACACCTTTGCTTATGCACAATCTTAGAAACGTTTGACGGACTTCTAAAAAAATCACCTTTTAAATTCAAGTGGGGGATTGTTGGAAATCTTGGTATGATGTAAACTTGGAATGGGAGTTGGAATAATTTATTGACATTAAATGGGCAATAAATGAGCACAAGTAAGAACTAGCATGAAAGTGAATTTTAAAAGATTCATTTTAGTCCCAAAAGAGTGGAAATTAATTAATATTAATATTATTATTAATTAACTAATAGATGGTGATGTGTCATGCACAAAAGACCAAGTCTTAACCTAATTATTGACTGGTTTTTGCTTGCCCTCCAAAAGACCAAGTCTTAACCTAATTATTCACTGGTTATTGACTGGGCCAATTCCACCTCTCCCACTATTTTCTCCCACTAGACCTGTTCCATTCAGTTGGACCTTTTTACTTATAAATTAAGTTGTTTCGGTTCATTTGGGAAGTTCCAGAATTTACTTCTACAATTCTTCTCTCTTCTCTCTCATCACTCACTTCAATTATAATTTTCTTCTCTCTTATTTTCGACTGGATCACTTCGTATCCAGATACTAAGACTGGTTAATTACCATCCGAAGGTGTCATTTTACGAACGACTAATTATAGTGCAAGTAATTATCGTAATTGAACGGGCTGTTTTATCCTGGAGGCGTCGTCGAAACTCGACTGCTTTGCATTAATATTGGCAGTACGATGAAACGTCTTAAAGAAAGCGACCTAGTACGCGACTCGTCCCGATACTTTTCCTTTGTGCCATTTTTTTAAAATCTGGTTTCTACAGTGTGTGTATACGAGCATCAAGTGTTGGAGAGTATTTATGTAAGACTCCCAATTTTCTCTGAGAAAGTTATTATTATTGTTGTCAAATAGAGATTTTTTTTAGCAATAACCATGTTTTAAAAAAAACACAAATAATCATGTTTTGAAAAAAATTATGCAAATAACTATGTTTCAGAAAACGTTATAATACAATAGTCATTTCTAGGGGTGTTCAAAACCAAACCGGCCCAATAGAAAACCGCAAAATCGAACCGAACCAATCTGAAACCGCAAAAAACCGCATTTGGTTCGGATGTGTTTGGGTCATTTTCTCATGGAACTGCGCGGTTCGATTTGGTTTACGGTTTGTAAATACAAACCGAACCAAACCAAACAAAACCACATTATGTTATAAAATCTTACTAACCAATATATATTTCTTTAATTCTTTAGAGAAATCAACATGTATTATGTGTATATTTTATCATACTTTGTATTATATTTATTTTAATTTACAAATCATAAAAAAATAAAATATTATTCATTTATAAATACTATTTTCACAAAATATATTTTATCGTATTTTTTGTATAGTATTTATTTAAGAATGCAATCTTGTCTATATCATTCTTTAGATTTAGATAAAATTATAATACGCAATTTTATGTATTAAATTATAAACTTATTTTGACAATTATAATTTTTTTTATGGTAATGTATGAACAATTAAACGCAAAATTATATTTTTCTCTATATTTATATGTATGGCTTAATAATTTTTTTTATAAAAAACCGAACCAATCCAAACCGCATTAGCTTGGTTTGGTTTGGTTCGGATTTATTTTTAAAAGCCAACCAAACCAAATCGAACCGCATGTTTTTTTCTCTTGCGGTTCGGGTGATTTTTTACTTCAAAACCGCTCAAACCGCACCTCGAACACCCCTAGTCATTTCAGATAGCACGTGCACTGGAGCTTTGGCCTTAGGCATCATCTCACTTTGCATCTACACTTCTTTTATGCCATGTGAGACGGCGCATACTTTATAAATTAGGGAGGAGGTGTCATCTAAGATAGCTCCTACATGCAAGTGTGTTTTCTATAAATTAAACACCTATTTCTTATCATTCTTCACACTTTCTCACATTCTCTTTTCATTTTCTCTCATTTTTTTATATCATGACATCTCTCATGATTTTCACTAGAGATGGGTACATTATTTTCTCGACCACCAAACCTCCGATGAAAATGAAATTTTAGCACATTCATTCCATAAACAAACTGAAGAGAGAGTTGGTGTGATGGTTAGACAAAGACAACGTAGCTGGAGGATAGATTAGAAGGATCCAGAGAAGAAGAAAAGTCACCTTACTTGCAACTGAAATACCTCATTATTGATTGGAAGAAGTCAAAACAAATAGAGATGTAATGATGATGATGCACGGATCCGATGAAATTGTTTTAACGATTGTAATTTCTTAGATATTTTATCGTGTTGTTGATGTTATATTTACTTGTATTTGTTGTTGTTTTAGTCGTGATGTGTTTTTATTTGTTGTTTGTGTATGATTTGTTGTAACAAATGCTCTTAATGAAAGAAAGTTTCGTTTAGATCTTTAAAAAATGCAAATAGTTTGTATATAATATTTATATCGTCGAGCTAGTAGCACGAGTGGGATAATTTTTTCGATTGTGTCCTACCTGACGGCATAAACCATACTTTCTTTCTAGCTTGTCAAGGGACTCCGTTTCAGTTGTGATATGTTTGCTTTTGGGATGATCTTTTTTATTCATTCATATTTGATCATTGTGCCAAACTATTTCTCCTTCGTACCCATGTCAATAATCTAGTTTCCCTACCACTGGAAAGCCATTGTTGTATACGCTGAGCAAGGTCCTGGTCTTGTAAATGAGAGATAGAAGTAGTAATGCATCTTGATGAGCATACGTACATGCCACAATGATGTGAGATAAAGGCATATGAAAGGCTTTAAACTTTCCACAATCGCACCAACGAGATGGTAGTATAATCCTTTACTCTTGTCTTGGAAGCCCTTCGTTATGGCCGATTGTCTCTTTGACAATGAAGTTGTGGTTATGTCTGTCGAACCTTTTAACAAGATGGGTGTTGGATTTGGCACTTTCTGCCTTAATAAATTGCATGCAACTTTCACTCTATAGTTGTTCCGATTGTAACACTGTGTTCCATATTTCACCTCTTTTTTCAAACAACGAAGCCATCCTAAAATATGTTGATTTCACCAAAGAGGTTACTGGAAGGTTTCATATGCCTTTGAATACATTGTTCATTGATTCAATGAGATTTGTTGTTATGTGACCCCATCGTTGTCCATTATCGTATGACCTCGTCCATTTCTCCACTAGAATATGATCAATCCACATGCATGCATCCGAATTTGACAATTTGATCTCGTCGCGATAGTGTTTGAATGAAGGTTGTGTTAATTCATACCTCACGTTCATAAGTGTTTTTCGAAGAGCCCTGTCTTTGATCTCTCGCATGAAATTTTATACAATATGTCTAAACCAGTATACATGCATAGAAGGGGGGTCATGTCAACCATTTGTAAGATTACTGTATGCACTCTCAATAGAAGCATGTCTGTCGGAGATCAAGCAGAGACAGGTTACGGAGCCACGTGTGTTTAGGGATGGCAGGCAGACACAAACTCATGGGGGCCATCCACACCCGAACCTGAGTCAACGGGTGAAAACCCGAGTTAACTGGGTTCGGGTTCGGGTGCCACCCAATAATTCGGGTGTGGGTTTGGATTCACTCAAACCCGCACCCGAAACCCGAAACCACACCCACTTAGATATTAAATTACATAAGTATCTCTAAATATATATAAGTGTAAAAATTTAAGACCTTAATTTTAATTATAATGTTACCAAACTTGATGGAAAATTGTAATTTAATTCTTTAGTTTCTTTGAGAGACCTTTATGGAATTCTTGTGTTTCAAATTTCAATGTTGTTATTGTATTTTTTGTGTTTTTGCTGCGGGTTTGGGTTTGGATGGAAAAACCCGAACCCAACGAGTGTAGCCGTGGGTGTTATTTTGCCACCCGAATAGCCTTTGGGTTTGGGTTCGGGTTCAGATAGTGATTTCAGGTGTGGGTTTGGGTAGTGTGAAACCCGCACTGGACCCGATCGATTGCCATCCCTACGTGTGTTCGGAGTTTCTTGAGAAAGAAACTCCAAGTACCACTAGTCTCTCCCTCGACTAGAGCAAAAGCTATTGGGAAAATGTTATTGTTGCCATCTTGCGCAACTGCCATCAGTAGGGTGCCTTTGTATTTCCCGTAAACTATGTTCCATCTATCTAAATAATAGGTTTGCACGATGCAAACCCGGTGATGCATGGTTGAAAAGCCCTGAACAATCGACTGAATATACCATTTTCATTGACAGAAGTACCGTCTGGGGCATACACTGATAATGTTTCCATAATATAAACAGTTCCAAGAGCATACGTCTGAAGTGCATGCAGGTAACATGGTAGTTCTTTGTATGACTCCTCCCAATTTCCATATACTTTTTCAATCGCCTTGATCTTTGCTAACCAGGTTTTTCTGTATGACAAAGTATAATTGTATAATATAGTGATGTGATAGATTATGGTTTTCACCTTCAATGACGAATCATTGCTAATGAGAGGTAAGGTTTCTTAACATATTAGATCATAATTTAGTTTATGATGATCTTGTGATTGAGTAAAATTAACGCAAGTGTGGGTGGATATAGAACCTATCACCTAACAATCACTTATCATCCTGTATGATGTGGTAAGTCTGAACATACAATATAGGTGGATACACTTGATTTTTGTACCTATCTGGATTTACTCGATCCACCTTAAAATCGACAGAGTTTATCATGTAAAACTTTTTTATAACTTGCACATAATCTTCTTTTGAATGAAATTTGTCTTTCTCTTTTAAATTTTCATCTGAATGCATATACGGGTTAAAGAAAACATCTAATGACGGTTTATCTTCATCCATGTTGAAGTTTGTCATCCGCGAAGGTGGTATGTAGATATCATTTAGACGTATTTCAGGTAGCGCATCGTCTTCGGAATCATCGTTGACCATGTTGTCAAACTCTAACTCTTCATCTTCCTCTTCTTCGTCAATGACGTCTACTTCAGTTTGTTTGTCTTCGATGGGATTAATCACTTGTGATTGAGTTGATTGTGATAGCTGAGGTTCTTGGAGCATAATGTATAACTCAACCGAGTCGTACCCAGAATACTCGTGAGTAGAAAACATATTTTGAAGGTCTTTGTCATCTTGAACCTCTACCTTATAAAATATTGTGCGTCTCTTACTAGGGGTCAAGGTATATTACTAATCGTGCTTAAATCGCATTATAGGTCTCTTAGTTTGAATTAAAATTCTACCGAGCAAGAAAAAATAAATAAAGCTATAAATCATCTTATGATATTAATTGGAAGTTTGTTATTCCACGAAAGTACATGGAATAGTGTAAATTTTATGTATTTAATTTTGCTTAGGAACTTTGATAAAACAAGAAAGTATAGTTGGGGTTCCGCCGTTTTAGCCCACCTATATAGTTCATTATGTAAAAATGCAACAAACGACAAATGTACTTTTTATGGATGCACTTTCTTACTTCAAGCATGAGGTTGGTGGAGAATGGAGTCCCTTAACTCCGTCAACGACCATCAATTCATTTTCTCATACGCAACAAGGTAAGTCAATAGCGTAAATAATTTATTATTCATCTCTTCATTTAATAAATGTATAAAATTAAATACTTTTTTCATTCCTTTAGGTATTGTGTAAGAGGTGTGGATTACAACAAGAATCCAAGATTCAATGTTGCACTATATCATAACCTTTCGGAACACCTTGAGTCGGATGATGTACGTAATACCTCTAAACTTTTCTACTTTTAACTTATTTATTTTTAAATTTATCATTATTCTAATTAATTATCCATAGTTTATCTAGAGACCATATTTGGGTTTGGACCATGAAGCCAACCCTGATGAGGATGCAGCAGTTTGGACTACAAAGATTGCAATCATACGATTCAACATTGTGGAGATGCACCAGTGTCAAGATGCAGTTCGGAATACATCAAGATATACCATGCGATCCAACTTGTTTGTCACCTTGGCATCTCAAAAGGGTCGACGTCCAATGGGGTGTTAATAATTGGAAAGATTCCGCTTCAGAATGGTGTAAGATGTGGCATAGGCGTCACCAATATGTCTTACAATTTTCTGTTTTCCTCAACCAAATTAATATGTGACACACATATCAGTATGTTGATTGGTACATATCGGTTACTAACCCTCAAATACACGTGTCTCACTCGAGTTATTTGATTGACTCACACACACAATGGGCACAATCATACACCACACAACAAATCCAACATACATCAACCTCCCACCAAACACAACGATGATAGAGATCCACCAGCACCCAACCCCAAACCCAAGAACAATAGCAATACATACACATGCCCTAAACACAATCACAGTACCAAGAACAATGACCATACATCTGACATCCTGATGTGGAACCCTCGTTATCTCACTTTAGCCTAGACATTGGCCAACCTGAAGAATATTCACCAACCAACCTAACTTACCATCAATCATCCTATCACCATAACACCCAACAATCACAATACCAAACTCCACAAGATTCATTTCCTTTTTATCCCTCTTATTCAGACGACCAGTGCTATCGATCCTCCATGAAACCTCACCCTTAACCAATACGACTAAACTTTAAGGGCATTGGTAACCGACTGTTTGAAAGAGGATCTTCTGAATATGATGACCTGACGGCTTTCATGGATCTTGAACACATTTACTTCGCAAGGTCGACCAACTGCAACAGGAAATACGTCGAAATGCATCACGAGTTAGGCGAGGACACGGATGCAGAACTGCGGGTCGTTATTGAGTCCCTGGAGATAACCAAATAATGTGTAATTTTTATTCTCATTATGTAATCGTTTAATTATTATTGAAAATCAACTTTCATTTGCAACGACATTGCCTTTTAATTCTTTAACAAAAAAAAGAACTTTGTACCTAGACGCCATCTGAGATGACTTAGGGCAAATGACATACACATAGGCACCATCTCACATGACGCCTCCTTTAAAAAAGTCAATGCATGCGCCATCTGAGATGACTATTGCATTATAACGTTTTTGAAACATGGTTATTTGCGTAATTTTCTCCGAAACATGGTTATTTGTATATTTTTTTCAAAATATAATTATTACTAAAAAAAAAATTTGAATAGATTTATCTGTTTTTCCTCATAATTTAATAGGTTATTAATGAGTAAATTTTTTGTGGAGTTAAAATAAAGAAATCTTTATATGACTGAGGCAATTCAAACTAGTTCTTACAATTTTTTTTTCCAAAACTTACTTATATAACGGGGAGAGCAAAGTACTCATTAACCCTAAAAAAATTTATGTGATTATAATTTTAGTTTTACATTTTATTAGGGAGAGAGACCTTTAGCTGATGTCTATTAATTAAAATAAGAGTGTTATAGAAATGGGTTTTTCTTACCGTTGTTTTATTGTAAAGTGAAAAGATAGAATTGGATGAATCGAAAAAAAATAGGTTTGGTTTGATTCTAGAAAATATTTTCTATTTTTGTTTTTTAATTTTTGTTCATTTTAAATATAAAGAGGAAAAAGATGTAATAAATTTAATTTAATTTTGATCAGGAAATGAAGTACTAATTTGGATCGCTCAGAGTACAATACGAAATCATCAAGAGAGCGAATAAAGGATATCTTAGAAATCGAAAGTTAATTAATGCCACATGAGAATTACCTATAACAATATATAAAGTCAAAATATAGCTTTTGGGTAGTCTATTTTTGGAAATATACCCTATTAATTTTTTATTTATAAAATTTTAACTTTTCTCTGGTTGATTGTCATAAGAATGTATTGATAAAAAAATATAGGTGTACACATTACTCTTTCAATAAGAGGGATACTCATAAGTATAGTAGGTATATACGATGTATGATGTGAAAATTTTTATACGATCTTGTTTATGGTGGTTTATAGGACATGCTAACATTAGGTGAGATGTTTTGTCTATAAGTGTGATGCTTTTATGGTAAGTTACATAAAGCGTGATTTGTATGAGTTAAGATTTGATTCTCTCATCTGTTAGGACTGAGGTATTTAAAGACGCTCTCTTGAGCATGAGTTCCAGAGTTAGTGAGAGGTTTTGTCCTAGCTCCATGACCAAGAAATTGGTCAAGGGAAGACTTAGTCTTCCTAAAATTATGGAGGAAGTGAGGAATTAGTTCCCCCGTTTGACTGGCTCTATCGGTATCTTAACTTAATCCAACAAAATGGGGTTATTCCTTCATTGAGCTTCCAGGTGCAAGCCATGAGGGAGAGGTCCATGCCCTTTCTACGGGCTACCAGGTTCTATCCTTTGGGGGGGGGGGTGCTCTCTCCCCTTATTTTGGCTACAAGGTGCTAAACCTGAACGCGACCACTTTTGGGCGATCAGGTGCTAGCCTTAGGGGATGTTCCCACCCTTTCTTTGGGCTAATAGTTCTGTCCCTAGAGGGAGGCTCACACCCCTTCCTTGGGCTATTAGGTGTTAGCCCTATGAGCCACCACTTTTTGGCGATATAATGGTAGCGATGGGGCGGAAGGGCTTTTCCCCTTGTTGGGCTACTAGGCGCTAGCCCTAGGGGGAGGCTACCCATTTCTTTGGGTGATAGCCCCTTTTGGGTACTCCTTATTATGGCATAATAAAATATAACACTACACAGTCTCTCAAGCATAAAGACTTGGTAAAAGGATAAATGATTAATGAAGTTATATGTGAATTGGTCCTTTAGATTGGCTGAATTTTTGCAAAATAACAACATGGAGAAATGTTCAAATTGTTTAAGTTGATCTAGCTTGCATAAGTTGTATGGAGGTGCAGAAAGGACACATGTTAGACACGATATCCCAACATGTTGATACTGTTAGGCAAAGGCAACTTATCTAGATGAGGGGTGAATAAACCCCCAAAGTAAAAATTACCTTTTAAAAATTATGTTTTTACAGAAGAATAAAAAACTATGGTAAGCGGAAGTTTTAGCCTAGATCAAACAAGTCGTCTAAATCGAAGTGATTATTAGAAACTCTTATATGTGTAATATACCGAATGAAATGCAATACAATGATAAGAAATTTAATACAATAATTTCTCAATCAATCGTTTTACTATAATCACAATGATAACCTATTTCTAATGAAATTATTGATAAAAACATAAATTAGCCAATTATCAAACACTTGATGTGGAATCGATTTTGTAGATTCTAATTGATTGTTACGAAATCAACAAAGCTATTTCAATTCTAACAATCAAAATATTTGTCTATACGTATCGATTACACAATTAATGAATTTAACAACTTGATATATAAAGTATATAGAAGTAAATGAGAGAGAGAGAGAGAAAGAGGACACAAGGATTTGTTTAGGAAGTTCACCAATATTCCTCGCTAAGGATACATATGCCCCCAATTATGTTTGAAACTGAGATATGAATTCTTGTTTTGTAAAAAATTATTTACAAGAGAAATGTAGAAATTCAATCCTACAAACCCAATGTTTAATGTTAATTCTAACCCTTTCTCTTCCCTTGATATTGAGCTCAACCAAGTAACAAGATAACATCAATTGATTCACCGTCTCACGCTACTCCTTTACAGGAACCCCCATTCTTCAAAGCTTTCACTCGATTGAATCCAATTGCAAATTATCGTAACCCAAGATTTCCAAATGACTCACTGTCTCAGGCTACTCCTTCGATAAAAACCCACTGTTCTTCGAAGCTTCCACTCGATTGAATCCAATATTTGTGAAATCTTGTGAAAACCCCCACAAATCAACACTATGATGTTGCAGGACAAACCCTAGGTTTTTTTTGGATGTAACCCCCTAAGATTCTCAACTCAATACACTGGTTACACCAACCTAAATTGGACGTTATCAACACACGTCTAGATGGAACCCAAACAAAAAATGATTATGTGTAGCTTGTTTGTGTGTATGCATATATGAGAGATTGAAGATGATGAACAATCTTTGTATGTGTTTATAGTTTCATCAAGTTGAAAATGATGCATGCATGAAGTATTTATATTTGTGCAAGTTGGAGGCAAAAGGGAAATTTATAAGTTTGAGAAAGAATGCAATTTTTGAAAAAAACCTGCAGCATGTGTCGACATATATAAGTCACGTGTCGACACATTTTATAACATGTGTCGACTTGTTCAAGGTCATGTTCGACACATAGATACATAAGCCACATGCTTTAACAATGAGTTGTATGTGTCAACCTGGAGATCATATGAGTCGACACATCGAAGAATTTTTTTAGTATGTGTCGACTTAAAATAGCTATGTGGATCGACACATAGTTAGAGAGACTATAGCCTTTAATATGGACCAACATATGTTATATGTGTTGACACATAAACCCGGTTTTCATGCAGAAATTGATTTTAATGCATGATATCTTTTCCAAACACGTTCTAAGTGCATTCTAAGTACCCTAATGCAAAGGTGCACATAATGACTCAAAGGTATTGTCTAATATACAAAAATGCTAAGGTTATCCTAGTTTTGACATCATACAAAACTTCTGACAGAAAAGTACACTCGCATACTCCCCCTTTTTGATGATGGTAAAACTTACATGATGTGTTTTGTGTCTTCATGAAGGCTCCCCCCCTGAATATGTGCATCCCAAATTCGTCTCTGCATATGCTTCTTCTCCTTTGACAACATCAAAAATAGATAAATCAAGCCATGAGAAGTATCATTTATCACACAAATACTAATATATCACACATAGGAGTTTTTGTAAAGAAAGAATGTGCACTCACATATACCATATACATGGAGTGACGCAAAATTAAACATAAATAACGAGACAACACCAAACAACATTATATCAAAGTTATTGCATATTATCTTAATAAACAAAAACACAAGCACAACCCAATGTTTCACTTTGATGATGTGATAAAATTGTTAATACATAACACAAAGGAACAAATCATGAAAGATGCATAAGAAGCATAATGTCTCAAAAACAAAAACAAAAATTCATGACACAAATTCATAACAAATGCTTAAACCAACACCCCTAAGACTCAAGGCTTCAAAAACCCATATGATTTATACGACCCCTATATGGTGGCATGCCACCACGATCCATAGACTCACATATCCCTTGATAGAATTGCGAGGTCTCCTCATGATTCTGAATTCTGACGGTCATCATGTTATTTATTCTAGTCTGAGTAGTAGCATGATTGGTACCCATGTCACTACGAATAGAAGAAAACTGCTCAGTTGCAAAGGAGGCAAAGGCATCAAAGTTTGTATCTTGTGCAGTCAAGTCCTCTTGAACAAGCATGGAGCATTCTTCTTTAGTAGTTTGAAAATCAGACCTCCAACACAATTCTTACTCGTAATGCTCATCTTGATTGACCAATATATTTTGAAGCATATCAATTATAGCAGACTCATTTTTAGATGCAATCCCAAAATCATTACCTCATGAACCAGACCCATGCTCTTGAAAACCCCTAACATGCTCTCTATATGCATCACCCTGCTGTGTCCAAGTGTTTTTAACCATTGTCCTCAACCTTGATTTTGTTTATATTGTTGATTTTCCGTAGCATTTATTCATGATTCATCTTCCTCATAATCAACATCATGCATGTGAACATCATCTTAATGAATGTCACCAATTGGTTGCCCATCAACCACAGAAGCATCAAGATATTCTTCAAATTTAGTTGGATTATTAAAGTTGTAGATCTTTTTGCGAGATTCTTTCATAAGGTAGTATGTAAGACCCCAAATTTTAGATTTAATTAAATAATCAATTATTTGTGATTTATTGTGAATTTGTGTGATGTATGTGTAGTATTTTATGGGGTAGTAGTGGATTGGCGTGCTAATTTGAATAATATAGACTTAAATAATTTAGTTTATGTTATTTAGATTTATAATAATAAATAAATAGTATATTAAGGTAAAAAGGGAGAATAAAGGCACGGTGGTAATATGTGATGATAAGTGGGAGTATAAGGGAAATAATATAGAAAGAATCCAAGGAGTAAAAAGATAAAATAGAATAATATAGATCATTCTGTACGATCGTAGATTAGGAAAACACGAAGAAAAGATAGGCCGCATAAAGGAGACGAAGAAGAGATTCATTCCTTAGACTTCGATGAGATCAAGTCGCTAGGAATTTGAGGTAAGGGGTTTAATCTCGGTTTATTATTATTACTAGAGGCTTAAGATTGATGTAGGTTTTGCCTTGTGTGATGATTTGATGAGAAACATGACGTAAGTGTTGATTTGATGATGTATGTATGCTATGATTCGTGTTCAATATGATATGATGATGTATTTTGATGATGACATATGATATATGACATTTGTACTATATTTTTGAATGAGTTGGTGTGAAATCAGAATTATAATAGAGCTGGAAAAGTGCAAAAATTGCAACTGAAAAATTTCTGTTTCGCAAGCATCGTCGGGCAAGCCAACATCGAGTGTGGTAGCGAGTAGAGCGCCAAAACATCGTCGAGAGAGCCAGCTGGCGAGCGAGATGGCGAAAAAGGTGAGATCTTGAAAAATGTATGGAGTGAGAGGCATCGCCAAGACGTCCTCGGGCAAGGAGAAGGTGGGAAGAAGGCGAGCAGAGCACGACCAGGGGCACCGGGCGAGGAGGTGGCGAGCAGATCTAACAATGACTTTTCAGAATGTTGTAACTTAAGTTTCAGAAATCTGTTTGACGCGTCGTTAGTTATTATTATATTTTTGTCTCATAGAAAGAAGAGAAAATGATAAATTCTGTCCACAACAGTCCACATCCTTGCTGTCCACCTTGCTACAAAACAGTCCATCAATTTTGTTGTCCACAACACAACAAAACCAACCTGCATAGTAGTCTAAACCTGCCAAAAAGAGTCTCATAAGATGTCAATCTTTGCACGAAAATGAATACACATAAACTGCATCCAAAAAGGCATTACGAGAGATTATCATATTTGTTCAAATTTAACCAAAAATTCCCTCCCAAAATCCAGTTTTTCAACTATAAGTAAGAAGTTTTCAAGACAGAAAAGAAAAAAAAAAGGAGATTAAGGAAGAGAGTGGTACATCTCTGTGAAAAAGAAATTGTTTCAAACCTTCCTCCTACTTTACTCATTAGTGCTAGACAAAAACTCCCAAAAAAATACACAGAGAAACCACACACGATACTAATAAGAGATATACACAACAAAATCTGTAGTGAAAAAGAAAGCAATATCAGGAAAGAAGAGGAAGAGAGAAACTCGGATCCGGAATCACCTTCTCTGAGCAGATCGTCCATCCCGACGGAACTGCATAACCGCTCTGTCACCTCTGAAGCACAACAGCCACGATGCTCCTCCACATACGATAACCACCCACCTATCTCAGTCACGAAATCCTTCTGACCAGGTTCTTTTTGTGTTTTCCTGTTTAGTTGTTTTGAATCAATATGCTATGTTTGATTTTAAGTGGGAGAGAAAGATCATTGTTGTGTAGTTTGTGCTTCATTCCTCTTATTTCAATTTACTGTGAAAATAGTTCCTTATCTTCGTGTTGCTAATTTGTATTATGTGCTCTCTTTTTTTATATTTTATTTTAGTGTCTTGCCCATATGTCGCTTGTTAACTGGACTAATTTAAATTTTGTAAAAATAAACATATGGACATCTTCCTGAAACGTGTGAGGGAGAGTATGTAACTCTTGTTTTTTTTCCTTTTTTTGGTTATCATGACTTAATAATGGTTTGTGTTTTTATTTTATTTTTTTAACAAGTATGCCAAGTGTCATGATATTAGTGGGGAGAGTTATAGCTTTGAAAAAGTCAAAGTTCTATTTGTTCTCTTTAATTTTTTTCTTTGATTTGGTAAATTGAGTTAGAGAAAACAAAGGGTCTCTGATGCTACTATGACGTCACTCTTACCATTTTTTCTTATTTTTTTACGTCTTTATATTTTTGTTTAGTTAGTTAGGATTAGGATTAAATATAATTAATTAAGATTTATAAGAAAGTAGGCCTTAAGCTCTAGACTTCATACCATCCAACCCCGCTTATGTAATACTATAATTTACTTACTTTAATTTTAATTTGTTGATACATAGTTGTAATTATTATTAAGATAATAATTTGATTAATTAGTCTTAGTCAATTTTTAGCAAACACTCGAAATTTAGTTAAAATACATGGATATTTCAAGAGGTTCTTATAGATAGAGTATTGTAGATATATAGGATGCTAATATCTTTCATTTGTATAATCAATCTTCATACTTTAGTTCTCTTTATTGCATTGCTCTTGATTTACTTTTAGTTTTGCTTCTTGATTTGCATGTTTATAATTGGGTTTTATTTTGCTCTTTCCCCATTCCCTTGAAAATAATAAAGCGTGGTGGTGATTTTACTGTAAAGAAAGTCAAGTCAATCAATGACTTAGTCTCAGATTTTTCACCGCTATAGAAATGACGACTTTACTGAGAATTATCCTAAGTGGGTTAAACCTAACTTGTTATATATGTTTTTTGTTATTATTGTTTGCTTGTTTTATGTGATATTTTCTAGTTCTTTGAGTTTTGGTGATCTTTGCAAGGACAATTCCTATACCTGGACTAAGCTACACTTATATTTAGAATGTGTGGTATAGTCATGTTAGCTTACTAGGAGTGAGTCCTTACTAAGGTGGCATGATATCCCCCGCTTAGTGGAGGCCTCCTTAGGGTAATAGTGTTGAACGAGTTAATCGTGAAAGTAGTATTATTTCGACCTGGGAGCCTGCAAAGTTGAGGACCGTAGAACCCTTAACCTATCTTGGCCTTTCTAGGATGTAATGCAGTGACTATCTAGGAGTAGTCCTGATTTAGTTGTTACGCGGTACTACACTCAGATGAGTTTCTCCTGAGAATATTATTGGATCACGAATAACTCGTGTAAGTCGGTAATATCTGAAAGCGGATCGTAGACTCTGGGAACTTTTAGAACTTTGTTGTACATGTGATAAACCTCCAGTACATACCTTGTGGTTAGTTCTTACCCATGACTCCATGCTCGTGACGTTGAACTTTTGAACCTTATTTGTGACTTTGTTTGTGATTACTGCATAACCATGCATTCATGCATTCATGAAACTTTTTTTCACTTGATTTTCAAGGAATTTAGAGGTATTTCTTTATAAACACCATAATTTTCATCAAACTCAATGGATATGGGGCGTTGATAGGATGAAAACTCTAATCCACCAAAATGAATGATTAATTTTGATGATAACTTGATTAATACTTTGATCCAATTTAGGATTTACTTTCTTTATACTTTAATGTTTGCAATTTAATACCTTGAGTTCCTTGAAACTCAAATAAAAACCAACATTTTGCATCCTTCATAAAATTCGTGCATACATCTAGGTTATCAAAGTATCTCATTCTAGTTGTCTCTTTCTTCTAGTTATCATTCAATTGTCAAGTTGTTTCCTCAACACAAGTATGGGACTAGAGCTAAGATTTGACAAAGAATGACAGACCAAGAACAACATCATATAGAAGTCGGAATGGAAATTGATGAGTTGAAGTTAGGCATGACCAAATTCACTAAGATGATGCAAGTTTTGATTTCTAGAGGAGAACCACCTCAGAGGACTGCCATCTCTGAGTTAGCAACTGCTGTTGTTGATCCTCCAATAGTCGAGCAACCACCCATTACATGGCTAGAGTTTGATACGCCTCATAACTATTCTCCACCTTTTGTCACTACTTCAACGGTTGGCCAATCTTTTCGACCAGTGTTTCAGGCTCCAGTTTTCACTAAACCACAACCAATCGTTCATACTACTTCTCTTCAACTTGCATTGTATCCTATTACACAAACTGCTTATGAGAATCCTCTCTCTGATTATCATTATGTTGCTAGTCAAGAAGATCTTGTTGATTTTGAGGAAGTAGGGGAATAATTTTAGACTTTAGATAAGAGAACGAGGGCCATGAAAGGTAATGAGTTCTTCAGTGTTGATGCTGACAACATGTGTGTAGTTTCTACCCTTGTGATGCCTGCCAAATTCAAGACTCCTAAGTTCGAAAAATACAAGAGGCATACCTGTCCAAGAAGTCATTTGGTCATGTACTTCAGAAAGATGGTTGCCTATATTAACAATCAGAAGTTGCTCATTTATTACTTTCAAGACAGTCTCAGTGGTGCTTCGCGCAAGTGGTATATGGGACTTGAAAGGAACTGTATTTGATGCTTCCCAGACTTAGTTGATGCATTTATGAAGCAATACAAGTACAACCTTGACATGGCTCTTGACATGGCTCTTGACCAACGTCAACTGTAGAGCATGTACCAGAGAGAAAGAGAACCCTTCATAGAGTATGCTCAACGTTGGAGGGAATTAGCTTCTCAAGTTGATCCACCTCTAGCAGAGAAAGAGTTGACTAGCATGTTTATGGATATATTGTCTCCTTTCTTTTGGGAGAATATGATTGGTAGTGTGTCTTCCAGCTTCACAAACTTGGTGACTATTGGTCAAAGGCTAGAAGAGGGAATTAAAAAAGGCAAAGTGTCTGCTGTTGGTGAATCTTCAAATGGGACAAGGAAATCCTTTGGAAATTTCCACAAGAAGAGGGAAGGTGAAACAAATGTTGTCTCCATTGATACAAGAAGACCTATTCAAAGAGCTTAGTATCATGGTCAACCACATGTGGCTGTTGTTACTCTTGCTGTCAATGTTCAACCAAATCATGCTTCTCAACATCAGTCTGTTAGACAAAATCAGAACCGCAATAGGACTAATTTTAATCCTATTCCTATTTCATACACTGAATTGTACCCTGCAATGGTCCAAAGAGGTCTGATTATAACTAGGCCTCTGACTCCTCTATAACCTCTTCTAGTTGGATTCAGATCTGACCTTCACTGTGAGTTCCATCAAGGAGGTGCAGACCATGATTTAGAAAATTGCTATGCACTGAAGGTTAGAGTACAAGAATTGGTGAGAGAAAAGATTCTCACTTTCTAAGATACCAATCCCAATGTTTTCAACAATCCTTTTTCGGGGCACAACAAGTGAAGCTTCAGTCGGAGTCAGACTATCCTTTTAAAGCCAGTGCTTCAGACAGGACAACTCATTCTTGCTACTGATTAGTCACTAGGCCACGTTTCTTTCTGTTTTCAATTTCCCTTTGATTTTAATTTGTTATTTGCTTTCAAGCTTTGTTTGTACTTTCATGTTGACTTTAAGGAAATGAGCATTGCAATGTTTTGATTCAATTTCTTTACACCTTTATGCTTTCTTTTTTCAAAATGAATATATCTCTCTTGATTGCTTTATTTATCAAACTTTTATTTATGCAAAGATTGGAGGGAGGATGATGAAAATGAAATACTCATAATTGTTGTTGGTATGATTTCAAATAAAAATTTGCTGACGATGTAAGACATTGTTTCAATTCCTAAACACTAGAGAAATAAGGAAGTTAATCCCTTATTCACCCCTTTGAGCCTAAGAAGTTGGAGTTTTTTTTTGTACAAAAAACCCGCAAGTTTAACATGGGACATGGTAGATCTCAATTAATTTGATTGTGCATTCAAATACAAGAGAAATCATGCAAGATACATTTTAATAAAGGTTGCAATCAAGCTTTCCTTCGCACACATCAAAGAATTTTCAAAGGTGTCTTCCAAATCAAAAGTGACAATGATAATTCTCTATAATCATTAAGCAAGGCAGTCACTATCTTACCAAAAAAGGAATGAAATGAAAAATCAATAAGAATCCCGCTAAGTCAAAACCTATGAAGGAGACTTAGGCAAAATTGAGGCATCCCGCTAACTGTAAATTCAAAATGAAATAGTTTAGGAAAAAGTTAGGGATAACTCAAAAAAGGTCCTTAAATCCTCAATATTCTCCACCATATTTGACAAAGGTCCTCAATAAAAATAATAAAATGTTATAAGAAGAAGTGTTTGCCATCTCAACAATCCCTTGGTTTGAGTCATCATCATTACTATCATCAGTGCAATTCCAACATCTCTTGAAACCTGAATGCATAGTCTGAGTTAACTGGACATGTAACTGAAGAACATCACGAAGAACATGTTGGGTACAAATAAAACTTTGAGCCTTTATCCTTTGTTTCATAAACCATGAACCAAACCATGTTATAACCCTCAAAAGACCTAATTGAAGTCCAAAAGCATACTACAACAAGATTGCATAAACAAACTCTTAAATTTTTTACGAATCATTTATTTTGGTACTATACTATTGCTTTATCCTTCACTTTGAAAGTTTAAACCATTGTGTTTTGATCAATGATCCATTTATAATATCTTTCCAAAATGATTTTGATTTCAAAAACTCTTGCATGAACTTTGGATTAAATTTACCATGTTTGAATGAACAGTTTGTCTTACAAGACAAGCTTTCCTCATCAAGGAAGTTCAAACAATTAAGAAACTTGGTCAGTGATCCTATCATGGGCATGTTACTTCCAGATCCTGTTGAGGATCAGCTTAAGATTTGTTGCTCAGTACAAGTTATTCTCAGAATTGGTTAACCAATATATCTTCTTCCAAGACTCATATTGGGGAAAGCCTTCCCAATAATCATTTCAAGAACTGAAGCCATGATCAGTTTATCTCCAGGAATAGTCAAACAGAAGCCATGATCAGTTTACCCTTAATAATCTGCTAATCCAGGGTAGTTTTCTCCTGCAGAATCCCCAAACATTTCTTCAGTCTTTTCTCTAAAGGATGATTAATTTGAAACAGTTCACAAATGTGACATAGATGTGTCCAACATTTTCTCCAAGCAAAGTTGGCAGTGTTCCCCGTGTTTAGGAATCAGAGTTCCAATCTTCTCGCCAAAAGAGTTTATCTCAATTGTCATTAATGTCTTCATTGCATGCATAAATCATTTAAAGCAAAATTCAATATCATGCATAGCTCAAAGTGTGTTTCGCATTCATTTTCATTTTTGAGGTCCTGTTGTTATCAATATCTTACCTTGTGATCAAAATCCAACTTATCTTTGTGGTATCAAAATCCAAATTGAAATCTTTGTCCACATCCTTGCTGCCCACCTTGCTACAAAACAGTTCACCAACTTTGTTGTCCACAACACAACAAAACCAGCCTGTATAATAGTCTAAATCTGCCAAAAACAGTCCCATAAGGTGTCAACCTTTGCACCAAAATGAATACACATAAAATGCATCTAGAAAGGCATTACAAGAGATTAACATATTTGTTCAAATTCAACAAAAAATTCCCTCCCAAAATCCAGTTTTTCAGCTATAAGTAAGAAGTTTTCAAGAAAGAAAAGAAAAAAAGGAGATTAAGGAAGAGAGTAGTACAACTCTGAAAAAGAAATTGTTTCAAACCTTCCTCCTACTTTACTCATTAGAGCTACACAAAAACTCCCACAAAACAAAATATGCAGTGAAAAGAAAGCAAGATCAAGAAAGAAGAGGAAGGGAGAAACCTGGATCTGGAGTCATCTTCTTAGAGCAGATCGTCCACCTCAACGAAACTACACAACCTCTCCATCACCTCCGAAGCACAATAGCCACGATGCTCCTCCGCATACGACAACCACCCACTGATCTCAGCCACAAAATCCTTCTGACTAGGTTCCTTTTTGTGGTTTCATGTTTAGATGTTTTAAATAAATATGCTATGTTTCATTTTGAGTGGGAGAGAAAGATCATTATTGTGTAGTTTGTGTAAGAATAAGAGTGTTTCTACATTTGGCCTTAGATTTTGATGATAACATTATAAAGTATCATAGAGAACAATTGAATACTCTAATGGTTTCATTCTAGTGTGTAGATGCTGCTATAACATTCTGACTCTGGTACAAGGCGTGTGACATCGTCAGATTCTGAGCATAAACACTCTAAAAGAAACCACGTTGTTACGTGTTACAGTTGATGTCAAGATTCTAAATACGTCTTATGCAACGTGTTTTATGAATGTTAGTACAAGAAGTTATGATCGTAACTTGGTGGTTAAGCTTTGGAGGCCTTCTAAAGCTTTACTTTTGTGTTACAAGTTCTGATGATTATGAAGACAAGGTTTTGTTGAATAGGTTCTGATGATCTGAAGAAAAGAAATTTCTTACAACCAAGTGTTGAAGACTCTGAAGACGAGGTTCTGATGGGACAAGTTTTAAAGACTCCAAGACTTAGGTTCTAAGACTTAAGAGAAAATCTTCTACAACACTTCAACATTCAAATTATCTGAAGCCTCTGAAGATAAGAAGAAGTTCAAAATTGTTAATGTGTGATGGTCTACAAAAAGTACATAAAGTGTCTGTGACCTCTACTCTTCTAGAGTGGCGTAAGGATAGTCCTTTCGTACTATATTGTCAACCACTCTCATAGTGACCGTTGGGAACAAACTACTAGATTTATAATTACTTTCTTTCTCTAACGGATCTCTATTTTACAAGCTTTTTAGAAAAAAACATTATTTAGAGAAAAGATGGAAAGCTAGAATTAAAAAGGACATATTATAAAAAATATTATTTTATACTGTCTAAACTCTTACACCTTATTCTATCCGTTGTAAACTAATCGTTGATGCAGGTAAAGACTTTTCTATCCTCACAACATCTCTCTCTCTCTCTCTCTCTCTCTCTCTCTCTCTCTCTCTCTCAAGGCTATAAAAGAAGATCAAAGATTTGAAGAAAGTTTCCTTTGGTCAAATAGAGCTTCAACCTGTGAAAGGAAAGCAATGGATGCTGAAGATGTTAAAGCTGCAATGCTACACATTCTGAAGACTACCAAAGAAGAGAGAAAAGAAAGAAGAAGAGAAATAAGATTTCAACAAGATGTTATTCAACTAATCATCATATACATCTTGGATAAAACAAAAGAAGCAAGGAGTTGTTGCTCGTATCTTGCTCAACAAGAAGATGAAGAAGAAGAACACTACAAGATGCTACTCAACTTTTGATCATATACATCTTTGTAGAAAAATGTAAATTGTTTTAACACTTGAGTTGTTGCTCAAAAAAGTGTTAAACAATATGTACTTAAAACACTTGTGTAATCTGCTTAGAAGAAGCGATCATCTAAACACAAGAACCCTATCAACTGGTGTTGATTGATTCCTTGAGAGACTTGGTGAAGGTCTGATCTTAAGAAGATAGTGGTTGCGGTCATTATAGGAAATCCTAATATAAGATCTTAAGTGATCAGATTCTGTTAGGTCAATGATAGTCATATCTCAAAGGGGGCCGAGTGAAGGTCGGACTCTTGTGAGATCACTTATAGATATCATTGTAGAGAAACTCCTCTTGGATGACCTGGTTGGTCATATTCCTGATAGAGGTCAATGATTTTTATATTCATTAAATCGGATCACTTAACATATTATTGAAAGGTTCCTTGAGTGACTTTGAGAAGGTCTAATCTTAAGAAGATAATGGCTGCAATCATTAATGGAAATCCTAATAGGAGATCTTAAGTGATCATATTTTGTTGGGTCCATGATTGTCATATTCGTTAAATTGGATCACTGAATATATCATTGAGAAGTTCCTTGAGTGATCTTGTGTATGTATGATCTCAAGAAGACAGTGGTTGCAGTCATTGTGAGAAACCCTGATAGGAGATCTTAAGTGATCAGATTCTATTGGGTCAATGAACTTTATATTCATTAAATCGGATCACTGAACGTGTTATTATTTGTTAGTCACCAGATGTTGCTCGTGCACTTGTAATCAGTTTGGTTATAGTGGATTAAGTCCTTGGATAAGGCAAAATCATCCTTGAGGGGTGGAAAAGAGTAACTTAGTTAACGACGAACCTAAATAAACCACTCGTTTCCTTTATTCTTCATTGTATTTATAGCTTTCATCATTTGAATGATTAAATTTTCAAAAGGAAAATATTTTCTATAAACACAATTCAAACTCTCATTTCTTATGTTTTCTCTACCTTCAGTTTGTGTTTCATGTTGCTAATTTCTATTATATGCTCTCTTTCTTTTTTCTTTTTATTACTTTAATGTCTTATCCACATGTCACTTGTTAACTGGACCGATTTAAATTTTGTAAAAATGAACATATGGACACCTTTCTGAAACGTGCGAGGGAGAGTATGCAACTCTTGTTTTTTTTCTTCCTTTTTTTTGGTTATCTCATGATTTAATAATGGTTTGTGTTTTTATTTTTTATTTTTAACAAGTATGCCAAGTTTCATGGTGTTAGTGGGGAGAGTTATAACTTTGAAAAAGTTGAAGTTATATTTGTTCTCTTTAATTTTTTCTTTGATTTGGTAAATTGAGTTAGAGAAAATAAATGGTCTCTACTGCTACTGTAACGTCACTCTTACCATTTCTTTACTTCTTTATATTTTGTTTAGTTAGTTAGAATTAGGATTAAACATAATTAATTAAGATTTATGAGAAAGATGGAATGACGAGTTCCGTGTTTTGGAAAGGTTTCAGCGAAACAACCTGCCGATCTTCAAGGGCACCCGTGATCCTGACGGTGCACAGGTGTGGCTCAGGAAGATCGAGAAGATCTTTAAAGTGTTGGCTTGCTCAAAGAAACAAAAGGTGCAGTTTGGTACCCACATGTTAGAAGCAGAGGCTGACAACGTCCGTCATAGGATGGTGATTTTGGGTATAGAGATCACTTGGGCTGTTTTCAGAGTTATTTTCTTAGAAAAGTACTTTTCTGAAGATGTGCGTGGCAAGAAGGAGATTGAATTCCTTGAGCTGAAACAAGGGAATTCGAATGTTTCTAAGTATGCTACCAGATTTGAAGATTTGGTGAAGTTCTACCCGCATTATAATCATCTGATACTGAGGAATGTAAGTGTATTAAATTTGAGAATGGGATACATCCAGAGATTAAGCAGGGAATTGGATATCATGAGATTCTCCATTTTCCCGTGCTAGTGAATGAGTGCAGAATCTATGATCAGGATACCAGAGCCAATCTTCTTTTTATAAGAGTTATAACAAGAAGAAATGGAAGAACCAGGATCATGGTAAGCCGTATAGTGCTCCTGCTGACAAGGGGAAGCATAAAGTTTTTTATGAGAAGAAGCCAAGTGGGGGAGGAGCTTCCGTTTCTGTCAAGTTCTTTAAGTGTGGCGAGCAAGGTCAACGTGTCGATAGCTACAAGAATAAGGTGCTGAGATGTTACAAATGTGGTAAGACATATCATCATGCTTCTGAGTGCAAGAATGAATGTCCTACTTGTTTCAACTATGGTAAACAGAGTCACATCATTACCCAGTGTCAGAAGTCGAAGAAGACGGCTACTGCTGCTCAGACTAAGGGCAGAGTATATGCTTTGAGTGGTTCAGAGATTCCTAAGAAGGATAACCTGATTCAAGGTACTTATTTTATTAATAATGTTAAGTTGATTGTTATTATTGATAGTGGTGCTTGTAATATGGTGGGAGAACTGAATTATTTTGCGTTTTATCGTAAATGTTACGGATAGCAAGATTCACCATCGACTTTTCTTTTATCCAATAAGGAAAGGGTGAAAAGAATAAGAAAGACCTTAAATATTTTGAGTTCGGGGGGTAAGTTATAAAAAGGGAAGGTGTTAGCACCCTTTTCATTCGTAGTTATCTACAAGCTCTTAATCGCTTAGCTCACCTTTTGAAAATTGCTTTGTGTTGTGTATTTGAAAAATATTTTGAAAAGTTTCCAAATGTAAGGCGATTTTTTTAATGATTCTCGTATTTGTCCTCGAGAATGCGTACAAAGTGTTTTGAAAAAAATTCGAAAGTGCTTGTGTGAAATATTTTGTTTTGAAGAGCTTTGTGAGCAAGTGATTAAGAGTTCTACCCTACTCAATGTCGTTCTTGTGTTTTCCTCCTCCTTTAGATAGTGATATTTGTACCATTAGTTAGTAGGAAGCCTTATCGTTGGATGTGAAGGGACATGTGAGGGTCATCGTGCAGTCATCGAAGGCAACTGGTAAGGACGCTTTAGAAATTTTCGTAAGGGACTAGATCATTTACCGAAAGGAAATATCGAAAGGGTCACCGAGGGACTATGATCTTTGAATCGAGGGACTTTGCTAAAGCGTCCCCACATTCGAGGGACATGACTTTTTCCCGAAGGCAACAAGGGAGGTTACCCTAGAGGTGTAAGTGTACAAGTGTTTTGTATTCAATTATTTTATCTTTGTAGTTAGGGTTTTATAACGATTCATTTTATTCTTTTTATGCAAATCCTAATTACTAAGCAGTAAACATAAAATAATAAAAAGCAATAAAGTGTGGAAAGTAAAGGCCAAAAGTAAACCCTAAACGATTACATCGCTTTGGGGCAGTTACATAATAGTAGATTGCGGAAAGTAAAAACCTAAGATATTACAACCCGTAAAGAGTTACATAATAATGAAATAAAGGAAATGCGGGAAATAAGAATTACATCCGTGAAAGCACAATTGATCTAAAAAGGTGAAAATAGAAAAGAGAATATTTTTGGTAATTTTATGAAAAAAGGATTTGTGATTAATTAATAAAAAAAACCTAAAAACCTAATCAATTTTAGTAAAAAAATATCAATTAATTTAATTAAAAACCTAAGAATCTAATTAATTTTAATTAAGAAGATCAGTTAATTAAATTAATTAATTAAAAAAGGTAATTAAAACTAAACTTAATTAATTTTAACCTAAAACTAATATTTTGATATTTTAATTAATAATAGAAAATAAATAAGTAAAAGAAAAAAGAGAAATATAAAAAAGAAAGAGTTTGGGCCGGATTATAGCAAACAAGGAGGTGTGATTTGCAATTATGGTCCAGGCCCACTAGTGCTAGCGTTGGATCCAATGTGGTCACTCCATGTGGTTCACCATGTACTTGCGCATCTGGGACGTTAGATCAGATCTATGAAGATCTGATGGTAAGGCGTGGTTGGGTGCACGGTTGGTTGGTAGAACGCACTGCACTTGATCTTCAAAATCAGAAAAATATAACAAAAGCACAAAAGGCATGGATCGAACCCACGCCTTTGCATAGTAAGGCCTTATCGTGTGCGCTTCTACCACAGGGGTGGTGATACATCTAGTGATATAAGCGAAACAAATTAAATATAAGATAAATCCACGGCTTGGGCTAGAGAAGCGCCAAAGCTAGGGCTCCGGTCGTCTTCTCCGGTGAGTCTTTTTCTTGACCTACAAAAAAGACAAGTATTAGAGCTCCCCAGGGACCCTATCCCCCTAAATCAAGCCCTGCGAGTTCAATGGAACCATTATTTTTTACTGATTCGTGCTAGTTTGTGAGGTATGACAAAAATATCATGGATTGGACCAAGCATGGTAGTTCATGATTCAAGTAGCATGGGACTCATGCGATGATCTTAGCCTGCATAAATATATCTCAGAAACACATTAATAGGGTTAACTTCGATCAAAACATGAAGAAAACAGAAATATGAGTTTTTTTTAAAAAAAGCAATTGGAGATGTATGCGTGCAGGTTTTATATGCTTTGGATCATCAAGTTTGATCCATCCTTACCCTATACCTCTTTAGGGATCGATTGGCAGTGCTGGTATGATTTGAAGATGGATGCAACCAGGGTTTCAAGTTGCCCTAGTTTTTGAGAATTTTAGAGATTTTTTGGGTAGGTTTCTTTTCCAGGGTTCGTGTAATCTTAATGTCTTAATTGATGAGAATATATAAGCATGAATTAGATCAAATGTATATGGGCTTGGACCTTGTAAGAAAAACTTTTGTTTTATTTCATTTATTTTGACTTTTAAATAAATAAAAATAAAAATAAATAGAATAAAAAGTCCATGGGGTGTATGAGTAAGTTCTGAGGTTCACAATGAGGAATATATCACGTATGGACCTTAAAATAATAGCCCATTAGCCCAAAATTCAAGTTTGATCACTTTTGGTTTCATGCATTTGCTCAAACTTTTCCAACTTGCACCGATCATAACTCTCTCAATATTTATCATATGAAGGTGATCTTAGACTTTTTGGAAAGCCCAAGATATCCTATACAATATCTATTTTTTTTAAATCATTTTTGCATTTGAAGATTTTATATTGATGTAAGTTTCCTTGACAAAAAGTGTCTTTTTGTTGACTTTCAAAATTACCTGTAATGTTTTGGCCCATATCTCTCAAATGAAGCATTTTTTGGACTTGAGCTTAGAGATTCAAAGTTGTAGAGAATTGAATTTACTTCAACTTGAGATTTTATTGATAAAAATATGATGAAGCATTTGAAAGTAATGTTTGGTCAAAGTTCAGTTGACTTCTCCTAAAGAAAATCCTAATTTGGTAACTTTTGACTTTTGATGAATTGAGAGTTTTCTTGATGAATCATGATAAAACCTTGATCAAATGATGAATATGACTTCTGTTGTACCCCAAAATTTTCTCTCTCATATTTCTCAAAACATTGCAAAGAAAAACTCCAAGTGGCTCAAGGTTTGCTCAAGAGTGGGTCAGACAAGTCATCTCCTAAGGCAGTCAACCCCAAATTAGGGTTTTGTGTTGCATCAAGATCCTTGAGTCCAAATGACCTCAAGTTCTCCCTAATGTCCTAATATATTCTCAAGGTCATCCATGTCAAGTTTCAAGCCTTGCAGAGGAAGTTTGCTTAGTCAATTGCTCAAAGGGTCCAAAAATCGACTGTGCTAGGGCAAAAGTCAATTGTGACCCAAATACAGTCAAACTTCAAGAATTTTTGTCAACATTCTCATTTTGAAGGATATTTCATCATTTGATCAAGGGTTGATCATGATTCATCAAGGATTGCTCAAAATTCATCAAGATTCAAAAGTTGCTAAATTAGGGTTTTGTAGGAAAAGTCAACTCAACTTTGACCAAGCATAACTTTCTCATACTTTATGAGAAATGACCCATCCAAATCTCATTTTAAATAGGATGAAATTTCCTATAATCCATCTTCATATCCCAATATCAGAAAATGCACTCACAAGAAGTTACAAATTTGGACATTATAGGTCATTTTTGAAAGTCAACAAAAACACCTTTTTTTCCAAAGATTATAACTTGAGAATGGAATATCAAAATTAGATGAGACCAAAATGGTTGGTTAGAATACATCTCAAGCTTTCTAAAAAGTCCAAGAACACTTCCAAAAGTTCAAAATTGAAGAAGTTATGCATTGTTGAAGTTGGGCATTTTTACAAAATTGCCAAAAGTAAACTATCCCCAAAACTTCAAATTTTGTCAAATGGGCCCATTCTTTTCCACTTGATTTAAGCTTTCATAGTTTCCCACGTGTCCTAGCTTCAGCCATGAGCTCATATTCTATTTTTATTATTTAATTTGATTTTTTATTGAATTTATTCATTTTAAATCAAATTAAATCATATAAAATCCAAACTTTGATTACCTAAGATCTTTTTGGTTGTTTCAGGTCTTAATTATCATCATTAGCATCATCAAACTCGAATCAAACAAGATCATGGGCAAAAGGATTGATTTTTGATAAATTTGGCAAGTTGTAAAGAATGAATCAAATCAAATTCCAATGCATTGATTTAGAGAGATTCATTCCAAATTTGTTACCCTAGCACATTGTACCATACATAAAGAAGCCAAATGAATCGAAATAAGGGTTAGAGGCTGCAAGAATAGGCATAACAGAAATTGAAAAAAGTCACAAAAAGTTGGAGATCGAATCCATAGCTAGAGGTGTTTTCAGAAGCCAAAACCTATCCCAATCGCTTCCTGGGTGTTCATTGAACCTTCCTGGATCAAAAGCAAGCTCGCTCATACGCCCAAACGCACTGTAAGGGACACGATAATCTGCTCTGTTCTTAAAATCATAATTCATCATTCTTGCATCATTTGAGTAAATTGTTGGTATATTTGAAATCCTCATAACATTTCCAAACTATTGGTATTATTCAATTTTGTTTATCTGACCTATACTGCAAAATACCATAGCTAGGGTTTCGTGGATATTTTTGGGTGTTTCTATTTTAGGGATAATTGGCCATCAAGAAGGGTATGGTTGTGACCGAGATGATGAGACGAGCACAACCATGCCCTTAGAATTCATTTTCATGGCTTACATCGGATTTTGGAGTATGCACAACTTATAGTGACGGTCTGTGTCTGTGGCTATAGGTTTTACAGGTTTTTAGCCACGGATGGAAGGTAGAAGATGAAGGCGTGTCACGCCATCATTGGCCCTTTCAAAACCACGCGTGCATTTTTGTTTTGTTCTGACCACTGACTTGCTTTATTACATAATGTATTCTTTTCATATTATTAACAAATGAAGCAATTCAGCGTAGTGGCAAGGAAGGTGTCCAGTCACCATCAGGACCTGGGTTCGAATCCCAGGTCCCCCACCTTCTTTGATAATTTTGCTTTTCAGGTGATTACGTACACATGCCTAGCTACAACCCATCATACATCCTCGTGTATCCAAGGGACAGATGGCCAATGGCCAGATCTGATGGTTGGGGATGGAAGGACCACCAAGGCTTTGGTCAACGCGTGCACACAAGATCACCAGGAGTCAAACGAGGCCATCACTAATGGGCCTCAGGATTGCTAATCACACCCAAAAATCAGGCCCAAACCCCCTTTCTTTTCTATTTTTTTTATTTAGTTTTAATTAATTGTTTTATTATTATTTATTTAATTACTAACCAATAAAAAATTCTTTTCTTATAAAATAAAATCACAAAAAATATTTTTTATATTTAATCAGGTTTAACTTTTATTTTTATTAATAAATACTAATTAAATTAATTTAGGTTTTAATTAGAATAACTTTAACTTATTTTTTTTGTAAATAATTAAAATTAAATTAGATCTAACTAGGTTTTAATTACTAACATTAATTTTTATATTCTTTCTTAAAATGACAAAAAACCAAAAATAACTTATTTTTATTAATTAATTTAATTAATTTAATTTAGTAATTAATTTAGGATAGTTTCTTAAATAAAAAACAAAAAAAGATATTTCTCTTTAATCAAAAAGGGTCAAAACCCTAATTTGCGCTCGATTTACTTTCCCGCACGCAATTTACTTTTTTTTATCATATTAATGTACCTGCCTCCAGTTTTTAATAGCTTAATAGGACCTTTATTTATTTTTTATCGCTTTATTTATTTTTAAAGGATTTGTCTTTGGCGATGTAAATACCCGACGCCTTGTAATTTAAATTCCGCATTTTATTTCCGCAATATATAACTGTTAGATGTTTGATAATAGGATGGCATGACAAGACTGAATGTTTTAAAATCAACTTAGATCACCCTTAACATGTACAAAAGATAAAATTAATTGAAAACGACACACTCGCACATGCGCACTCCTAGGATACACCCCACTTGGTTGCCTTCGTACACGGTCATTAAGTATAGGTTGTTTTAGAGGTCGCCCTCTTGTCCAAAGATCATAAGTTGCCTCGAAACGGTTGTCTCGGATATTGTTGCCTCAAGACAAATGATCTAAGACATTAGGGTTACCGCTAAGGCGTCCTACCATTGCTTTAGTGACCGCACGTCCCTCATTCGAATTGACCCTCAAACTCCAACGACGATGCTACCTACTCATTAATAGTGGGCTAGCATTGTCTAAAGGATGATAGCATAGAACGATTCATTTTTCGAGTAGGTAGATGGTTCTTAGATACTTGCTCTTTCAAAAAACAAATTTTTTTTACACTTACACTCCTTTTCGAACAAAGTTTTCAAAAACACTTCATATGCTCTTGAGGACAGAAGCAAGAGTTAAATCGAAGTTTTCAAACAAAAACTTTTTCAAAACCACAAACACAAAGAAAACAACTTTTGAAAACAATATGAGTAAGTACCTAAGAGCCCGTGGATAACCACAGATAGAAAGGGTGCTAACACCTTCCCTTTCTATAATCTACCCCTCGAACCCGAGAAATAATCTCGAAAAAGGAATTTTTCTGTGCTTTTTTCCTTTCCTTGTTGGATAAAATAAAAGTCCGTGGCGACTCTTGCTTACCGCGACATTTTGCAAACACAAACGCAAAACGCAAACCAGCATTCCAAAAAACAGTCAGTTCTTCCCACCGTATCACAGAACTGGCGACTCTGCTGGGGACTTTTATAAGTGGGTGTACCTTAGGAATAGTTCATAATGTTTTCAATTGCTTGGCTTGTATGCTTTATCTTTGTGGGTTTGAATCGGAGTTACTATAGATCCTAACCCGGATCTGGGGGACACCCTTTAGGTAAGTAGCAATAAACTGTGAGGGAACTGTACAACGTAGACCGATACGGTTGAAGCAGTAGCTACGTTGGTGTGGCACTTTAGTATGTACCAATATCCCTTGTGACGCAACAAGGAGAATATGGGTCTGCTAAGGGGTCATTAAGCACCAACTGACCTTAGAACCTTTAAATTGACCAACTTGGCCATAGAACAGTAGCAGTATGCTACACTCATTGAGACTAAACTCTCGCGATGATTCTGGCCGCAAGAAAAGGTTGCTAAACTGTAATTATGACCGATCGAGGGTAGTCAGTGATATTGAGATCCTCTAGAACCCGATTACTATTTTTAGGACAGGTTTGAACCAACTGAACTGAAAGAGGGTAGTACCTAGACTCCTTGCTAGCCTAAAATCTAAGGGCTCTCTGTGTGACTTGTTTGTCTTTACCATGTTTGCTATTTGTGGATACTTGTGGTGTGTTTTCTATCATGACATCATGACATCATAACATTGCATGCATCTTGCATTGGACTAACCCATTTCAAAGATAGGAGGGATTCATCTTTGTTCTGTTTTGTAGGTCATGGAACCCATGCATAGAAACACCATTCGGATCAACTTTGTCCAGATTCCCATTCAGCTTAAGGAATTGGTTGCAAAGATTTCATATACTACCTCCTTTATCAGAAGACATGGTCACCTCTTGGGTTTGGTCACTTCCAAATTGGACGAGCAGATGATGAGTGTCTTAGTCCAGTTCTTTGATCCACTGTACCATTGGTTTACTTTTCCGGACTACCAGTTGGTCCCTACCTTGGAAGAGTTCTCTGATCTGCTTGGTATCTCTATTCTGGAGAAGACCCCGTTCACAGGTTGGGAGAAGATCCTTAGGCCAGAAGAGATTGCTTCAGCCCTCCATCTGACAAAGGCTGAAGTGATGTCTAATTGGGAAACTCGTAGTGGAGCAAAGGGCTTCTTGACTAAATTCTTGGTTGGTAAAGCTAATCAGTTCTGGGACCGTCTAGACTTCCAGGCATTCGAAGACATTCCGGCTCTTCTCATATATGGTTTGGTGTTGTTTCCTAACTCGGATTCCTTCGTCGACGTGAATGCCGTGAAGATTTTCATATCCAGTAATCCAGTACCCACTCTCTTGGGTGACATTCTTCATTCTCTTTATGCCCGTACTGCTCAGAAGCGGGGAACCCTTATGTGCTGTGCTCCATTGCTGGCGAGGTGGTTTATTTCTCACCTCCCCAAATCAGTTTTGAAGAACAAGGAAGGCATGGGCTGGGCCTACAAGATTATGTCTCTCTCTCATAATGACACCATTTGGACTATTAAGGGTATGGATGAGGTGGCCATTATTGATCGCTGTGGGGAATACCCCAATGTTCCACTGATAGGAACCAATGGAGGAATCACTTATAATCCGTGCTTGGCCTTACGCCAGTTTGGGCGAGCTAGAAGGGAAAGACCTCATGAGCTGCTAATGCCTAGTATTGTCTTTAATTTCCAAGGGGATAGTGACGAGTAACGCCGCAGATTCATGAGAGCTTGGGATAGAGTACACAGGTCTGATCCGCATGAGTTAGGTGCGAAGACTTCTTTTCCGATGGAGCCATATCTCCGATGGGTTCGTATCTGTGCCCAAAATATGGGAATGCCGTATGAAGCTGTCTTGCCTATCATTGTTGAAGTTGTTGATGAGGAAGGGGTTCCTCCTACCATTCTCCACCCTTACATGCCTACTGACATAGGGGCATTAAAGAGATCTTGGATGCAGCTGAGAGAGGAGCGGGATACTTACAGAGAGAAGTATCATGAGCAAGAGCAGAAGATCTAGAAGTTGACAAGGCAATTGGAGAATGAGAAGATCTTCAACGACTATGTCAGCACCAAAGGCAAACGACCATGGGAGCGCTGATGTCTTTTGATTATTTCTAGTGTTGATTTACTTTTTAGTTTTTCTTTCTTGTAACGCCTTAAGGGCATTTGTTGAACAAATTGAATTCAAAGTTTATCTAATAAAAGTGTGTTTCATTTTTGGTTTACGAATTTGAATCTCTCGACGTCTTTGAAATCATATCGTACGCATTTCATTCCATGCACCTCATAATAGGTACCCTTACAAGTCTTTTATCTTCTTCGCTGTTTATTTCAGCATCATGTCTTCCAAACCATCAACTAAACAAGCAATCAAGGCTCTACAGGCTTAAAACGCCCAGTTCCAGGAGTTGTTCATGAACCTGGCTAAGGGTCAGCAAGATCTGAAGGCCCTTATCTTGAAAGAGAAGAAGAAGAAGAAGACGGTCCTATTCAATATGGGTCGCAGATTCGGAAACGATTTGTGAGAAGAGGTTGATTTGACCCCCTCAAGGGCCGAGAGACCACAAAGACAATTCACTCAGCTCAACATGACTTTATCCCAGATTCTGCCGCAGTTATTAAAGACCAGTCTAGTGATTCCAAGGGAGGCCCCGAAGAATCCAAATACAACATCACCGAAGTACAACCCTAATGCCCGCTGTGCTTTTCACTCTGATAGCCCGGGGCATGATACAGATGATTGTTGGGTTTTGAAGAACAAAGTACAAGACTTAATTGATGCTAAGGAGATTGAGTTTGAAGCACGTGAAAGACCTAATGTTGTGACTGCTCCTATGCCCAAGCATGGAGTGAATGCTGTAGATGAAGACTCGTTTGTGGTTTCTGTGAAAGACATTGTTACTCCCTTGATGACTGTGAAGAAGAACCTTCTGTTAGCCGGTTTATTTCCGGGCTGTGACGAAGGTTGCCGTATGTGTGCTGTCCTACCTACCAGTTGCCATCTTTTAAAGTCAGGTGTCCAACGCCTGATGGATAATAAAGAAATTCTGTTTGAGAAGACTGTTGTTCCTTTTGTTCCTACTGAAGAAGTTGCTATAATCACCATTTTCGACAATTCTTCCAAGGCTTCCTCGAGAAAGCCTGTTAGAATTACATTTGTTCCAAGAATCGCACCATTGATCATCACTGTTCCTGGGCCAATCCCCTATACATCTGATAAAGTTGTCCCGTGGCATTATGGGGATGATGTTTATTATCACGGAGTTAAACAAGATTTGGATGATGATACTGACGTCAGAAATATTGTTGGGCCTGCCAAAGTCACCCGCAGCGGAAGACTTTTCTCCCCTGATATCTCTCCACCAACTGTCCATAAGCATGTTGTTATTACACCTGCCAGTGTACCTGCTACTGTTCCTGTTCAAGTTCCCATTCTTACCCATGTTGTCGAGTCATCTGACACTCGGGGCAAAGAGATCACCGGTGAGCCTGCCCAGACGGAGGCACCGAAGAAGATTATTGTTGAAGCCTCTAGATAAGAGATGGAGGAAATTTTAAAGATCATCAAAAAGAGAGACTACAATGTAGTCGAGCAGCTGGGGCAAACCCCATCCAAAATCTCTATGTTATCTCTGTTGCTATGCTCAGAAGCCCATGCCAAGGCTCTGATTTCTTTCCTGAAGACTGCACACGTACCACAAGAGACATCAGCTGATCGGTTTAAAGATTGCATGGCTAGTCTGACTGCTGATAATGGGTTGGGTTTCTTTGACGCCGACTTGACTGTTAAAGGGAAGAATTACAATGACGCCCTGCATGTCTCCATTGAATGCATGAGCACTACTATTGCTCACGTGTTGGTAGATATTGGATCTTCGTTGAATGTGTTACCCAAGAAGACACTAGACCGGTTAGACTGTGAAGGGTTGGAGTTGAAACCAAGCAACATTGTAGTCAGGGCTTTTGATGAGTCCAAGAGGATGGTACACGGAGAAGTGGATATTCCGATTAAGGTTGGTTCTCAGGTTTTTGCATCTACATTCTATATGATGGACATTCGGCCATCTTATTCTTGTTTGCTGGGTCGTCCGTGGATCCACAAAGCTGGGGCAGTAACGTCTACGCTCCATTAGAAGCTGAAGTACCCGGTGAAGGGGAAAATTGTGACAGTACAAGGAGAGGAGGAGTACATGGTGAGCCACCTCAACTCTTTCCAGTATGTAGAGATGGATGGGGAGTTCATTGAAACCCCGTTCCAACATTTTGAAGAGGTTCCCCAGACGCTGACATCAACTGAGATTGTTATTGAAGATTCTCCAATGAAGATGGCTTCCTTCAAGGATGCCCGGGCTGTTGTCGAGAAAGGTGGGTGTGCGAATTGGGACCAACTCCCTAATTTTACACATAAGACTAACAAGTTTGGTTTGGGTTTCACTGGAGAAGCTCAAAGGGCTGTTCGGAATGCACAGATCGGAAGACGTCCCCTGTTCATCAGCAATTCGGGAGTGAATGCCATTGAAGACGATGGTGAAGAATCTGAGTTTGATAGTTGGATCTATCTTACTACTGATGATGGATTAAGCAACTGGACAACAAAAGACTTCATCCAAATTTCTTTTGTTACCCAGTATTAAGACTTTTGTTTTGAATTTGTAACAGACAATGTTTTAAACTTTACGGGCCGGTGTCTTACTCGAGACACCGTGGTTTCATTTGTGAGGGATTTATGTGTGTCATCTACATATATCATTAATAAAAGCATTGGACATTTCTTGCATTTCAAATTTTGCTCTCCTTGTTTTTCTTTTATTATATATTGCAAAACATCTATTTTACACACACTCACATATCATGATCTACATCCACTCTGGATCTCATTGGTAACGACTCTGCTACTGCCAGTTATGACTTTGAAAGTCCGATCAACTTAGCCAAAGACAAAGGTGAAGATGATTGTGAAGTGCTTGGTGAATGTACTAGACTATTGCTTCAAGAAGAGAGGGCCATACTACCTCTAAGCCACCAATTTTGATGCCTCCAATTACAGGAAGACTGTTGATCCTATGCTCAAAATGCTGGATAAGACAATAAGATGTGTGCTGGGTCAGCATGACGAGTCTTGCCGAAAAGAGCATGCTATTTACTGCTTTAGCAAAAAGTTTACTGACTGTGAGACCCAATACTCACTGCTCGTGAGAACTTGCTGCGCTTTGTCATGGGCTGCTCGCCGGCTGAGACAGTACATGCTGGCTCATACTACCCTTTTGATGCCAAAAGATCTGAATGTCTTGACGGCTCCGTGGCCTTTTGCAATGTGGGGCATTGATATGATCGACGAGTCAGACCTACAACATCCAACGGGCATCGTTTCATCCTGGTAGCAATTGATTACTTTACGAAGTGGGTTGAAGAAACTTCCTTTGCTACTGTAACCAAGAACGTCGTGGCACGGTTCATTCGGCACAATCTGATTTGTCGATATGGTGTACCAGAGAGGATCATTACGGACAATGGTACCAATCTCAACAATAAGATGATCACCGAGCTCTGCAAGCAGTTCAAGATACAACATCACAACTCTTCTCCCTACCGGCCGAAGATGAATGGGGTTGTAGAAGCGGCTAATAAGAACATTAAGAAGATTGTGCAGAAGATGACAGTAAAATACAAAGACTGGCACGAGATGTTACCGTTTGCTCTTCATGGGTACCGTACCTCAGCACAGACGTCAACAGGGGCAACACCCTATTCCTTGGTATATGGCATGGAGGCTGTATTGCCCATTGAAGTTCAGATACCCTCTCTTCAGATTATGAAGGATGCAGGTTTGAGCGAAGATGACTGGATTCAGGCCCGGCTTGATCAGCTAAACTTAATCGATGAAAAGAGACTCACTGCTATTTGTCATGGTCAGACGTATCAAAAGCGGATGATCAAAGCATTTAACAAGAAAGTTAGACGACAAGAGTATCAAGTTGGGATCTGGTGATCAAGCGCATTATCTTACCTCAAGGTGATCCCAGGGGCAAATGGACCTGTGATACGGTGGGAGAACTGACTAGGGTTTTGCGTTTGTTTTCGCAAATGTTTCGGTTGAGCAAGAGTTGCCACCGACTTTTTATTTTATCCTAAGGAAAGGTTTAAAAAGCACAGCAAAAACCTTTGATATTTTTCTTGGGTTCGGGGAGTAGATTATAGAAAGGGAAGGTATTAGCACCCTTTCTATCCATGGTTATCCATGGGCTCTTAGGTACTTGCTTAGATCAACTTGCCTTGGTTTTCAATTGTTTGAAATGGTGCTTGGTGTGTGGTTTTGAAAATGTTTTGAAAAGATGCCTTGTATAGGCTACCCTTGTAACAATTCTTTACTCGAATGTTTTACAAAAGGTGTTTTGTCTTTTGAAAAGATGTTTCAAGGTTTTTGAAAGTTGATTTTGAAAGTGTTTGTGAAGCGGGTTTTAAAAATAGGCAAGTGTTTTCTTGGAAAGTTGACAAGTACTTAAGAGTTTATCTACCCTAAAGTTTTCTCAAAGATTTTTGTTATGTTTTAAACCTTTTGACAATTTTGTTCCACCATTGCATTTGGTGGACAATCTTGTTTTAGGAGATGAAAGGGACGGGCGCGGGTCATCGTTTAGACCATAATTGCAATAGTGTTAAATGTCTTTGGGCAATTTTTAAAAGGGACTTGATCATTCATTTAGGCAACATTTTGAGGGACTATGATCATTTGATTGTTTGTTTTTTACCCAAAGAAATTCAACATACAATATGGCCCAATTATTTGAAGGCAACAAAGTGGAATACCCTAGGGGTGCAAGTGTGAAATGTGTCACCCATTTTTCATGCTCATTTATCTTGTATTAGGTCCAACTATTTTGTTCATTTTTATTCCCATACAAAACCCTAATTCTAGCATAGTATGTTTAGAAAGCGATAAAGTGCGAAATTTAAAATCCTACGCTATTACAACACAATAATATGGGGAGGGGGTACAATGTTTCAAATGGGGATATTTAGACAAGAAATTGAATCTAAGCTATTACATCATTTTCTATGAATATTTACAAGATAAATAAATGTATAATTTAAATGGTAAATAAAACAAATATGCAAGAATGCAAAAGGAATTTTTATATGTATGAAAAAAAGTATTATTTATGTAAAATAAAAAAATAAAATAAAAAGGTATTATTTTTGAGGTATTTTCAAATTTAGGGCAAAACCCTAATTTTTAATCAAAAGGGACATTAATTAATCAATTCATATAATATTTATTATTTACATACAAAAATAAAATAAAATATGGTATATTTGTAAAAAAGGCTTTTTTTAGTATTAAATATTAAAAAAAATAAAATATGCACATTTTTTGATATTTTCTCCTAAGTATATTAATATACCTATATATTTATATTATTTACAAACAAATATCATATATATATATATATAAATGATAATAATTAATATTTATATAAAAAAATATGTTTTGTATAAAATATTTTCAAAAGGGAAAATGTAGTAAAAATCAGAAAAGAAAATATATTTGCATTATTTTTTTCTAGTTTTCTAAATAATAGTGTGTATATATATATTTATGTATAAATGTCAACATAATCAAATAAATGCCTAAAAAATAGAAAAATGGTGTAAAAATTTATTTTTAGATTTTTAATATCATAAGCAAAAATAAACAAGTCAGACCAAAAAAGAAAAAGTCAAAAAATCATTAAAAATAACAAAATGGGCTCAGGGGGTGCAAAAGTAAATGTATGGTGCAAAAAGGAATAACAAACAGGCCCAGCCCAGAAAATGGTTGTCTTCAACCTTCAGACCAAACAATTCAAAAAATGCGCGCCTTTCTTCATCAATCCTTAACTCCTGATTCCTGGCTTTTTAACAAAAACTCATAACATAAAAAATGCTCAGCATGAAGAGACGATTCTAACCATATGCATAACTTGATCTAACTCTCTAAGATGAGGGAGAATTTCTCCTCCCCCAAATCCTAACCTAGTTTTTCTGCCATTTTCAAACTCCAAATTCTCACAGCTCAAGCAAAAGAAATGAAAAGTAAAAGAATGTACATGTTCAGTGGCATGAGTAGGACATTGTTTATTCACAAACTTAAGGCTAATGATGCATAATAAGAGAGATACGAGTTCACCAAGATACCTGTTCAGCTGAAGTTCTATCTTGCAATGGGGGAGCTTTCAGTGCAAGGTGATGATTGGAGAAGCTTCCTTGAGGTCCAGGGATGCTATTTCAATGTTTACTTTGTCTTGAAAGCTTCTGAATCGTGCTAGAGCACTTCACCTGCAAAACAAGAAATTGAAAATGGTGGAAGTGGTTAGAGGGATTACAGGTCGTGCTTCAGGTCATGGTTAGCTTGCATAGATGCTAGGGGATGTGTATGAACTGGTTTGGGCAAGAAAGCTTGCGAGAAATGGGAGATAGCACTCAAACTGCAGGCTTTGCCCTGTTTGTGCAGTTTGAGAGTGATTATGGCAATGGGAGTGTTTGAGAGGTGCAAGGGTCGTGCAAAAGCTTGGTTCTGATCTTTGGAATGTGTTTTCAATATTTTCTTCAAGGTTTTTTGACTGATATGAGAGATGTCTTATGTTATGGCACTTTTCTTCACTCTTAAGCAAACAAAGGCAACTTGGTGTTTTAGGTCAGTAGGGGACCTCTAATGAGCTGAATAAACTCTCCTTGATCAGAGTGATTTGTCCATAATCTTGTGCCCATTAGATCTTGCTTGTACTGCTTGGATTTGTAATTGGACATAAAGTGAACTTTTGCAAAAATGGATAGTTTGCTTTATCTATAAATGGATTAAACCTTCATGTAATGTTAGAACACAAAGAACATGGTCTTGGCACAAAGAATATGCATTAAATTTATGAGTGTAATTGAGATAAAAGGCCTGTAATCAAGGGGCATGCTGAGTTTTGAAAATGCATAGTGTTATGAATCATGTTTTGGTCAAGAACAAAAGTGAATTTTTACCATATTGTGAAATTCGATTCTCTCAAGTTATGAGGTTGTTTGATGAGTTCTTGGACATTTTGGAAAGCTTGGAATGTGTACTACAATACATCTTTGAAATGCAAATTGAAATTCCAAGTGGAAGTGTATGGAAAATGGCCTTGAAGTGGGGTAGAAAACCTTGTCAAAATAGGTCAAAAATTCACTAAGTTAAGAATGGTTTAGTGCCCTTATTCAAAAATTTGTAACTTGAGATACAAGCTTCAAATGAGAAAACTTTGTGAATCAAAGTTGTAGATTATGCAACAAGCTACAACTTTCATGTTTTGACTTTTGTTTGAATCCAAATGAATCTTGGTGAAAAAGTGGGGCAAAGTTGGGAAAAAATTAGGGTTTTCCATAACTTAGAAAAAATTCTAAGTTATGAAAAATTCCATTTTAAACCCTAATTTGCATTTCTTGGTTTCTTGATGAACAAGTTTCATGATTTGGCATGTTTTGATGAAAAATGAATCTTGACTCTTGATTTTGACCAAAAAGTCAAAGTTTGACTTTTCAGTATACAGTCAAAATTGATCAATTGACTGGGAAATTCAACTGTCAATCTTGTGTACTTGGGATCTTTTGAGTTTGTTGAGCAGGTCAAGATAATTCCATGGGGTCCTTGAGTCCATGTGTGAGCTTGGTTTGCCATTGGCTAGGTCAAACAGTCAAAAATTGCCTTTGTGCAATCAAAACCCTAAAAATGACCATTTTGCCCTTTTGGTGATCTGATCAAATTTCTTGGGGAATTGTGATCCAAACTTGATCAAATGGTTCATATGAGTTCATAATGTTGATGTGGGTCAAATTTCATGAGGTTTGACTGTCAATTGGCCACAGTTGACTTTTTTCCCCAATAAAGTTGATTTCTAGGTCAACTGTCCAATTGACTGGGCAAAACTTGGAATCAAGACTTGAAACTTGATATGGGTAAACTTGGGAGTCCAATTATGAAGCATGAAAGTCATCTTGGGCATTTTAGGTCAAAGCATCTTTGTGCAAACACAAACCCTAATTTGAGTCAACAGTGCAAGGAGAGGTCTTGAGCAGATGAAACCCTAATTGGATCTTGAGCTTCAAGGGCTTTGTGGTGAGAAATCAATGAGAAATGGGAGGGCAAATTTTGGGGTACAACAGGACCCCTACTTACGAAGGGCCATTTTTGGTTAAGAACATTTTCTCAGGAGGAGCTATGATTCTAACCACCATGGATGGTGACGACCTTCCTCACCCCGTCAATGCAGACATAGTGAAAAAATACTACGCATAATCAAAGATTCGCTAGGTTGACTGGCCTAGGAAAAAATAAGGGCTTCCCGGCGAACCAAAAGGGTTCGGGCAAAAATAAGGGATGAAAATGAAAAAATCTGTACACCCGGCAAGTCGAAAACCTGAAAAGGCGGCTTGGGCAAAAAAGGGTATTCCGGTGGACTGAAAACCCGAAAGGGCGGTCCTGGAAAAAATTAGGGATCAAAGCGTAACACTATGTCTCATTGGATCACCTTGCAACCAGACTCCAGTATCGACTATCAAGCTCGGGCGGCACTAATCAATCTGATCTACCTTCAACCAGTAGCAAAGTGATGAGATGCTCGAGGACATAAAGGCAATAACAGAGTTGGAATCCAGTGGGATTATTCACATAGTTGTTTTGTTTAGTTTTTCACAAATTGTGTAAATTCTATTATTCGGCGGTGTTCTACCCCAAAATTTGCCCTCTCATGTTTTCCAAAGTCTTCCCCCTACATGGTTGACCAAAAACCCTTGCCTAAGGAAAAAGAAAATTTTCGAGTGGTGCTTTAAGCCTTTCGATTTGCATTCTGAAAGAGCCTTTCGATTGGCATTCTGAAAGGCCCTTCGATTGGCATTTTGAAGGAGCATTTCGATTGGCATGGACAAGCACTTCGATTGGAATTATGTCAAGGCAGCTTCGACAGACATGATTAACCATGTCCTTCGATTGGCATGAACAACACCTTTCGATTGGCCTATTAACAAAGCCTTTCAATTGGGATCCTTCGATTGATATTTGGACAAGGGCCATTCGAAGAACACCTCCCAGGCCATTTGGAAGAGGCCATCAAAGGGCACTCAGAAAACATGTCCAAGTACACTGAACATGAGAAAATGGCATGTTTCCCTTGCAAATATGGAAATAATTAAATGCTGATTGTGGATTTAATTCCTGAGTTAAAGGCCAGATTCTTGCCTTTTCTGTTCCTAAAGAGCTGATTCGACCAGAGTGTTTCTGTTCAACTCAAGACCATTCGAAGAAGCATTCAGAAGGCCCATTCGAAAGATACATGGGAAGTCCATTCGAAGGAAGCAACTCAAGACCATTCGAAGAAGCATTCAGGAGGCTCATTCGAAAGGTACATGAGAAGTCCATTCGAAGGAGGCAACTCAAGGCCAATCGAAGAGCATGGCCTGAAGGCATTCGAAAATCAAAACATGTCCAGGTTCATTCCAGATTCCAAAGAGACATGAATATTTCAAAAAAGGAAATAATTTAATGTGTCTGTTTCTTGTCTCATGGCATTTAATGGCCTGTTTAATGACTGTCTCTTGCCATTACTGCATCCTCACACCCCTATAAATACAGAGGCCAGCATACATATCCAACATACAAAAACTCTGCAGGAAAACAGAACACACGAAAATTACACAGAAAATATACACACGAAAATTATACAATTACACACAAAAACTCTGCAGGAGAACAGACGAAAAACCACACAACATGAGAGCAAAAAAACATTGGAGTTACGCTGCCAAAAGTCATCAGCACTTCCAGGAAGCCATACCCAATCCTTGCACAAGCCCAAAGCTGCCACCCAGCGAACACCTCCACGCCCAGAAATCCCAGATCGAAGGTATTCATCCAGCCAGTACCCAAATCGAAGATCCAATTTGCTGGTAAGAGAGGGTAGATTGTCCAACTTTACATTTGCATAACACATTATTACTTGTTGCTACCTTTGATTTGCCATCCTAGACAGGATCGAAAGGCCTGGGTTTGGCACCCAGGCCATGTCCATCATTTGCTAATATTTGCTGCAGACATAGCCTGAAGAGACCCAGCAAGCGCAAGATCGAAGGGCCTGGGGTTCAATACCCAGGCCCTGCATTTTATTTCGCTAACATGCTTTTGCAGGTATAACATCCCAGATCGAAGGAGATCCCTTCTCTGGATCGAACCCATTAGCATGCTGGATCGAAGGAGGAATCTCATTCTTGGATCGAAAGCCATGACCTCCATGATCGAAAGACAATCCTCTTCCCTGGATCGAAGGTTACTCACGCCTTACTATCTGGCCCAATCGAAAGGACCATTTCCCCCCCTGGGTCGAAACTCCTTTTTTCCCTGGATCGAAGGATCCCCCCCTTGTATTTTATTTTTGTTTTGATTGACATCTTTTTATCTTTTTTTTAATTAACATTAAAATAAAAAAAAACACAAAGAACATTAGGCTAGTTTTTTCTATTAAAATTAACTTTGTTAATTAATCTCTTAATTATCTTAACATTTTCTCAAAAAAACTAAAATTAAATAGATTTAGATCATTTTCCCAAAATAAAATAAAACAACAAAAAGATTTTATTCTTAGGATTTTTAGAGGTGCGCGTTTATTTTATTGTAATTGCCTACTGGGATGTAATAGCTTAACTAAGACTTTTACTTTACTGCTTTTATTTCCCCAATTTTTGGATATATAAATAATCCCCCTCCCCGAAGCCTTGTAATAGCATAGGATTTACAATTCCCGCATTTTAAATTCCTGTACATATATTAACTGTTTAGATGTATGCTAACTAGGATTGCATGACAAGATTAACTCTTAACTTAAAATCAACAGTAGCTCACCATAACATGTACAAAGATAATATAACTGAAAATTGACACACTTGCACATGCCACTCCTAGGGTACACCTCACTTGGTTTCCTCGAACGTGGTCATTAAGTATAGGATGTTTTAGAGGTTGTCCTTTTGTCCCAAGATCATAAGTTGCCTCGAAATGGTTGCCTCGATAAAAATGATCTAAGACATTAGGATTACCACTAAAGCGTCCTAACATTGCTTTAGTGACCACACGTCCCTAAAATCGAATTGACCCGAAAACTCCAACGACGGTGCTACCTACTCCTCAATAGTGGGATAGCACTGTCTAAAGGACAGTTGCACAATTTAATTCCTTTTTGAGTAGGTAGATGTTCTAAAGTACTTGCTCCTTTTAAAAACAAAACAAAACTTTTCACACTTACACTTTTCGAACAAAGTTTTCAAAAACACTTCATTACACTCTTGAGGACAGAAGCAAGAGTTAAATCGAAGTTTCAAACAAAAACTCTTTTCAAAACCCACAAACACAAAGAAAAGCAAACTTTTGAAACATAGTGAGCAAGTACCTAAGAGCCCGTGGATAACCACAGATAGAAAGGGTGCTAACACCTTCCCTTTCTATAATCTACCTCCCGAACCCGAGAAACATCTCGAAAAGGAATTTTTCTGTGCTTTTGTCCTTTCCTTGTTGGATAAAATAAAAGACGGTGGCGACTCTTGCTTACCGCGACATTTTGCGAAAACAAACGCAAACGCAAACCAGCATTCCAAAACAGTCAGTTCTCATTCCCACCGATCACAGAACTGGAGAATCTCCTGGGGAAGATTATAAGTGAGGTGTACCTTAGGATTAGATCACTTGTGTTTTCAATTGTATGCTTTGTGTGCTTTAAATTTTGTGGGTTTGTATCGGAGTTCTATAGATCCTAACCCGGATCTGGGGATACCCTTTAGGTAAGTAGCAACAAACTGTGAGGGAACTGTGCGGGGTATACCGACATGGTTGAAACAGTAGCTACGTTGATGTGGCACTTTGGTGAGTACCGGTAACCCTTGAGTTAAGTCAAGGAGAGTACAGGGCCGCCGCGTGGTGTCGTGAAGCATCAATTGACCTTAGAACCTTACTTGACCATCTTGGCCTTTTTTAGGGGTAGTGAGATGACCGACTTTGGTGCAGTCCAAAGTTGGTAGATACTCGATACTACACTCATTGAGGATTGTTTTCTTGGAATATTTTGGTCGCTAGTTCAGTGGCTAAACCAAAACGATGAACATAGAAAACAATCCAATGATATTGAGCTCCTTAGAACCTGGTTACTATTTATAGGGCAGGTTTTGAGCCAACTACACTCAAGAGGGTAATACCTAAACTCCATGCAAGCCTGAAATCTAAGGGCTCTTTTGTGTGACTTGTGTGCCTTCAAACTTGAACTGCTTGCACATTCTTGTTATCTGACAACATGAGTTCCTTGCAGGTTTTGTTTACAGTCCTTATCCAATAATTTGGACTTATTGCAGGGCTTACTTACATCACCTCACACTTGTGCTTAAACGCATAACATACACATCATAACATCATGCCTTAACATTTCTTTAACCATTTCAAGGATCTCAAGGGTCTGTGATGCAGGTTATGGTAAATCAAATGGCTAGCAAGGGGCAAAGGGGATTTATTTTCCTCTAGCCAAGGTTGTCTAGAAATCCAAGCATGATAACTTGAGTCAGGGGCTATGATCCACTCGATATGGTGAGCTTGACTCTTGAGGAAGGACTCTCAGCAACATGAAGTTCCTTCAATCAAGCTACCAGATTCAGATTCTAACAGTTTCTTGTTTACCCCGCGAGATCCTTGAAAACATTGCATACATATATCATACATATCATTGCATAACAGGTCTCCCAGTACAGGTCTCTCATGTTCTTGCTGTTTATTTCAGCAATGGCTTTCCAATCAAACAACCAAGATCTCCGGGCTCAAAACGCCCAACTTCAAGAAATGTTCTGGAACCTATCCCAGGGGAAAGAAGAAATAAAAGCTCTCCTCACAAGGGGCTTGGTACTAGGGAATCCAGGAGGCATCAGGAATGATCAGTTGGAAGGGCTACAAATTGAGTTGGCAACAATGAAGATCCAGATGATGGGCCAAATGGCTCTCATTCAAGACTTAGCTCAAAGACAAGAAGAGCGCAGGGTCCTCGTCAACAAGCTGCTTCAAAATAATCAAGTGGGGCAAACAACTAGGGTTGAAGATCAAGTCATCATTCAACCACCTTTGGGGCAAGAAGACAAGGGAAAAGCTCCTCAGCTTGCTTCAGGGTCACAAGCCCAACATCAACCTCGCCAGCATCAACAGGGTAATCGTCGTAAGCGAAATACGTCTGGAAGACATTTCTCTGAGACTGATATACCATCATCTCTCATACTGAAACGCTTGTTGGAGGTCAATCTGATTACTTTAAAGGATCCTCTCCGGAATCCCAACACCTCTGCTCCTACCTATCTTCCCAATGAAAGGTGTGCATACCACTCTGACAGTCCGGGACATGACACCGACGACTGTTGGACTCTGAAGAACAAGATCCAAGACTTGATTGACGCAAAGGAGATTGAGTTCATGCCGGATGGTGAGATGAAAATCTTCCGATGAGAATTCTCCATCTGAGATAACTAGTTCAAACTAAGCACTTTTGTTCATTTGAATTCTGAAATTGTATTTTTCTTTGCTTATTCAAACAATTATTATCATGTCAAACTCTTTTATTTCATTAATGCATTACACGTGTCTGTTTTGAATTAATTGTTTTCACTATGCTTAAATTGTTTCATATTTCCTTTTTGTGATGTTCAACTCTCGATTAAAAAAACTCTAAGCCTTTAGAGGGAGGATGACGAAAACAATACCACGATCTTTACAGTATGCTTTTGGACAGACCTCGCTGATGAGGTACAAGCATTGTTTCAAATCCTAAACAGTGGAGTTATAAGGAAGATAATCCCTAGTCAACCCCTTTTTGAGCCAAAGAAGTTGGAGTTTTTCTTTTCACAAATTAAAACCCTTAATTATAACCTGAGGCAGGGTAGTTCTCTCAGTTGATCCAAGTGCACAATGAATGGCATCAAAGAAGTCCTTTTGAAACAAAAGACGGTGTTGGTTCCGTATAATCGTAAGGACAGGCAGTCATTACCTCTCAAAATAAAAAGCCCAATAAGTCAAAACCTGTGAAGGAGACTTACAAAACTGGGGCATCCCGCTGACTGTAATCACAAAAGAAACAGTTCAGGCAAAAAGACAGGGATAACGAAGTCCAAAAGAAAGAGATCCTACAAACTCTCATAAAAAGGACTGCCTGTTCAAAATAAACTGTCAATATCCGAACCATCACCGGAATATCAGAGCAAAGACTCAAACAAGATCTAATGCACAATTAGCTGAGTTTAGGATCGAAGAACATCACGAAGAATGGGTGGGTACAAATAAAATTTGAGCCTTTATCCTTTGTTTCTTAAACCGTGAACCAGGCCACGTTATAACCCTTAAAAGTCCTAGCTGAAGCACAGGTTAGTTCGAAAGCATGCTGTTACAAAAGGTATCCTGACTCCTGTAGGGCTCGCTGTAAAATCCTGAGTTGACATCACATTTTACAAAATTCGCTTGTTTTATTGAAAACTGTATTTTCAAAGAACTTCAAAACAGACATAAGCTTTGCATTCTTAAAATAACATTGTTTGCACATGACTATTTGTTCAAATAATAGAGAAAATCGCACGACGAATATCTAGTGAACAAAAACCTTTTCAATAAAAAGGGTCATCTCAAGTGGAAGAAACACTTCCAACCAGGGGGCATGACATGTCACTATCTAGCACACCTGGGGCAGTCCAGTCAAGATTCCAGGAAATCTCTGAAGAAGTGCAGAGTAACCAGGGGCAAGTCTCCATCTCCGTCACCTGGGGCATGGGACATGAATTCCAGCAACGAATCTTGCATGATCAAACATCTTCTGGTAGTATGGCAACACGACACTACTGGCAATGACACCTCCCTACACTCTGAGAGCGTGAACATAGTCAAAAAAGTACTACGCATAATCAAAGACCCGCTAGGTTGACTGGCCTATGCAAAAATAAGGGCTTCCCGGCGAACCAAAAGGGTTCGGGCAAAAATAAGGGATGAAAATGAAAATTTGTACACCCGGCAAGTCGAAAACCTGAAAAGGCGGCTTGGGCAAAAAAGGGTATCCCGATGGACTGAAAACCCGAAAGGGCGGTCCAGGCAAAAATTAGGGATCAAAGCGTACGACTATGTCCCTTCATCTCGTCACTTGCCTACCAGAAGAAGATTTGTCACTTCAATCGGCAATTACCAAGCACCTCATAGGTGGGGATAATACTAGATCCACAGGGCCTCCGTAGGCGCCTTCTCCCGCAGAAACAAGGGCAATAAAAACTGTCCAAACTGTACAGCTGCTCTGCTCACCAGGTATAGAGGTATATTCAGCTGAAGAATATGGCTAAGACACTTTCACTCCCCGCAGAGTAAGACAATAATGGTATCTCTCCCAGCTGAGACTTTCAACTATGTACAAATCAGCAATACTCTCCTCAAGCAGAGTTGGTCTACCATCAGCCCTAAAAAAGTTGGGTATCCCCAGAAGGTCTTAATATTCCCCACCGGAGTATAAGGATATTCCCCAGCAAGCATAAGAGTATCCCTGGAAGTCTTAATATTCCTCAAAGGAATATAAGAATGTTCCCCGGCAGAATGCAAGGTACCCACGGTGGAGCCATTTCCCCAGCACAGTAAAAAAAAAGGGTTTCCCTAATGGAGTTGAATCATCTTCCCCAGCCAAATTCAGAAGGTTATCCTCACAAGGGTCTAACTGGGTTATCCTCAGCAAGTTGCAACTGAAAGATCATCCCCAGCGAAGTTCTTTATTTCCCCAAGCAGGACTTTTATCCTCAACAGATTCAATATCACCAGCAATGATAATCAATCCCCAGTGGAGTTCATCATCAAAATCCCCAACAGAGCTTATCAACGGAATCCCCAGCAGAGTTTATCGTTAAAATCATCAACAGAGCATCTCTTCCCCACAGAGTAATTCCCCGCAGAGTAATTACTTCATCAGTTTATTCCCCAACGGAGTTATTTTCTCCTACAGGTTTATTCTCACAACCATCTTCGTTCATCATCCCCAGCAGAAACGAAGAACTCAACTCTATTCTCCAGTAGCTTCGGGATTTATTTTCCCCAGCTAAAACATCACATCTTCATACATCATGACATGCATATGCATCATATAACACAAATCTCATTTATTTTGAGAACATCATGACATCATGCATTTCATATATCATGACATTGCATGCAGCTAATGTTTTACCTTTTTCAGGAGAAGGTCAATCAAAATATGGCTACCATCAACCTTTTCAAGTCCCAGTTTAATACCTGTAGCAAGCCAGGAAAATATCTGTGGACGACTGATCGTAGATTAATACCTGAAACAAGCCAGGAAAAGTATCTACATGAAGAGGTTGAAGATGAATACCTGTAACAAGCCAGGAAGACTTTCTTTCTCAGGTCAGAGATCAATACCTGAAACCAGCCAGGACAATATCTCCTTGACCAACCTTTTCAGGTCCCAGTTTAATACCTGTAGCAAGCCAGGAAAATATCTGTGGACGACTGATTGTGGATTAATACCTGTAACAAGCCAGGAAAATTATCTACATGAAGAGATTAAAGATTAACACCTGAAACCAGCCAGGAGAATTATCTTTCTTTCTCAAGTCAGAGATTAATACCTGAAACCAGCCAGAACAGCTATCTCCTCGACCAACCTTTTCAAGTCCCAGTTTAATACCTGTAGCAAGCCAGGAAAATATCTGTGGACGACTGATTGTAGATTAATACTTGAAACAAGCCAGGAAAAGTATCTACATGAAGAGATTGAAGATGAATACCTGTAACAAGCCAGGAAGACTTTCTTTCTCAGGTCAGAGATCAATACCTGAAACCATCCAGGACAGCTATCTCCTCGACCAACCTTTTCAAGTCCTAGTTTAATACCTGTAGCAAGCCAGGAAAATATCTGTGGACGACTAATCGTAGATTAATACCTGAAACAAGCCAGGAAAAGTATCTACATGAAGAGATTGAAGATGAATACCTGTAACAAGCCAGGAAGACTTTCTTTCTCAGGTCAGAGATCAATACCTGAAACTAGCCAGGACAGTATCTCCTTGACCAACCTTTTCAAGTCCCAGTTTAATACCTGTAGCAAGCCAGGAAAATATCTGTGGACGACTGATCATAAATTAATACCTGAAACAAGCCAGGAAAATATCTGTGGACGACTGGTTGTAGATTAATACCTGTAACAAGCCAGGAAAATTATCTACGTAAAGAGATTGAAGATTAATACCTGTAACAAGCCAGGAAGACCTTTCTTTCTCAGGTCAGAGATTAATACCTGAAACCAGCCAGGACAACTATCTCTTCGACCAACCTTTTCAAGTTCCAGATTAATACCTGTAACAAGCCAGGAAAACTATCTGTGAACGACTGATTGTAGATTAATACCTGTAATAAGCCAGGAAAACTATCTACACAAAGAGATTGAAGATTAATACTTGGAACCAGACATGACGAGTACTATAACCTCAATGGTATACTCCATTGAGCACGAGTCAGTTCCTAGATCTTGATGTTCTCCTCCGTTATAGTGTGGACAAGTTCTATAACCTCAACGGTATACTCCCGGTGGGCACGAGACAGTTCCTAGATCTTGATGAAGATGTTTCCCCCCAATTGAATTATGGACAGATTCCTAAAACTCAGCTGAAGCATTCTCTCAGTTGAAGTACAGGCTGGTTCCTAAATCTCAACGAAGTTAGACTTCCCCAGCGGAATCTTCTACAACAACAGGTATGCAAGTTCTCGCTAAGGAATCTCTTATGCGACCGACACTCCTGCAGATGGCATCTATAAGCCCATCCTCCTACCAACAATCTCCAGATGGCATCTATAAGCCCATCCTCCTACCAACAATCTCCAAATGGCATATGTAAGCCCATTCCTGACATCACAATACTGATACTACACCATGCGAGTGCAAATTTCTGGGCACTCTAGTGTTCAATTATCTTCCACCTTCGGATCACGAAAGGCTCGAAAGCCAATCTATATCCTCAGGTTTAATAAAATTGAACAGGGGCAACTGTTGTACCCCAAAATTTGCCCTCTCATGTTTTCCAAAGTCTTCCCCCTACATGGTTGACCAGAAACCCTTGCCTAAGGAAAAAGAAAATTTTTGAGTGGTGCTTTAAGCCTTTCGATTTGCATTCTGAAAGAGCCTTTCGATTGGCATTCTGAAAGGCCCTTCGATTGGCATTTTGAAGGAGCATTTCGATTGGCATGGACAAGCACTTCGATTGGAATTATGTCAAGGCAACTTCGACATGCATGATTAACCATGTCCTTCGATTGGCATGAACAACACCTTTCGATTGGCCTGTTAACAAAGCCTTTCGATTGGGATCCTTCGATTGATATTTGGACAAGGGCCATTCGAAGAACACCTCCCAGGCCATTTGGAAGAGGCCATCAAAGGGCACTCAGAAAACATGTCCAGGTACACTGAACATGAGAAAATGGCATGTTTCCCTTGCAAATATGGAAATAATTAAATGCTGATTTTGGATTTAATTCCTGAGTTAAAGGCCAGATTCTTGACTTTTCTGTTCCTAAAGAGCTGATTCGACCAGAGTGTTTCTGTTCAAATCAAGACCATTCGAAGAAGCATTCGGAAGGCCCATTCGAAAGATACATGGGAAGTCCATTCGAAGGAAGCAACTCAAGACCATTCGAAGAAGCATTCAGGAGGCTCATTCGAAAGGTACATGAGAAGTCCATTCGAAGGAGGCAACTCAAGGCCAATCGAAGAGCATGGCCTGAAGGCATTCGAAAATCAAAACATATCTAGGTTCATTCCAGATTCCAAAGAGACATGAATATTTCAAAAAAGGAAATAATTTAATGTGTCCGTTTCTTGTCTCATGGCATTTAATGGCCTGTTTAATGGCTGTCTCTTGCCATTACTGCACCCTCACACCCCTATAAATACAGAGGCCAGCATACATATCCAACACACAAAAACTCTGCAGGAAAACAGAACACACGAAAATTACACAGAAATATACACACAAAAATTATACAATTACACACAAAAACTCTGCAGGAGAACAGACGAAAAACCACACAACAGGAGAGCAAAAAAACATTGGAGTTATGCTGCCAAAAGTCATCAGCACTTCCAAGAAGCCATACCCAATCCTTGCATAAGCCCAAAGCTGCCACCCAACGAACACCTCCACACCCAGAAATCCCAGATCGAAGGTATTCATCCAGCCAGTACCCAAATCGAAGATCCAATTTGCTGGTAAGAGAGGGTAGATTGTCCAACTTTACATTTGCATAACACATTATTACTTGTTGCTACCTTTGATTTTCCATCCTAGACAGGATCGAAAGGCCTGGGTTTGGCACCCAGGCCATGTCCATCATTTGCTAATATTTGCTGTAGACATAGCCTGAAGAGACCCAGCAAGCACATGATCGAAGGGCATGGGGTTCAATACCCAGGCCCTGCATTTTATTTCGCTAACATGCTTTTGCAGGTATAACATCCCAGATCGAAGGAGAGCCCTTCTCTGGATCGAACCCATTAGCATGCTGGATCGAAGGAGGCATCTCATTCCTGGATCGAAAGCCATGACCTCCATGATCGAAAGACAATCCTCTTCCCTGGATCGAAGGCTACTCACGCCTTACTGTCTGGCCCGATCGAAAGGACCATTTCCCTCCCTGGGTCGAAACTCCTTTTTTCCCTGGATCGAAGGATCCCCCCCTTGTATTTTATTTTTGTTTTGATTGACATCTTTTTATCTTTTTTTTAATTAACATTAAAATAAAAAAAAACACAAAGAACATTAGGCTGGTTTTTTCTATTAAAATTAACTTTGTTAAATAATCTCTTAATTATATTAATATTTTCTCAAAAAAACTAAAATTAAATAGATTTAGATCATTTTCCCAAAATAAAATAAAACAACAAAAATATTTTATTCTTAGGATTTTTAGAGGTGCGCGTTTATTTTATTGTAATTGCCTACTGGGATGTAATAGCTTAACTAAGACTTTTACTTTACTGCTTTTATTTCCCCAATTTTTGGATATGTAAATAATCCCCCTCCCCGAAGCCTTGTAATAGCATAGGATTTACAATTCCCGCATTTTAAATTCCTGTACATATATTAACTGTTTAGATGTATGCTAACTAGGATTGCATGACAAGATTGACTCTTAACTTAAAATCAACAGTAGCTCACCATAACATGTACAAAGATAATATAACTGAAAATTAACACACTTGCACATGCCACTCCTAGGGTACACCTCACTTGGTTGCCTCGAACGTGGTCATTAAGTATAAGATGTTTTAGAGGTCGTCCTTTTGTCCCAAGATCATAAGTTGCCTCGAAATGGTTGCCTCAATAAAAATGATCTAAGACATTAGGATTACCACTAAAGCGTCCTAACATTGCTTTAGTGACCACACGTCCCTAAAATCGAATTGACCCGAAAACTCCAACGACGGTACTACCTACTCCTCAATAGTGGGATAGCACTGTCTAAAGGACAGTTGCACAATTTAATTCCTTTTTGAGTAGGTAGATGTTCTTAAATACTTGCTCCTTTTAAAAACAAAACAAAACTTTTCACACTTACACTTTTCGAACAAAGTTTTCAAAAACACTTCATTACACTCTTGAGGACAGAAGCAAGAGTTAAATCGAAGTTTCAAACAAAAAATCTTTTCAAAACCCACAAACACAAAGAAAAGCAAACTTTTGAAACATAGTGAGCAAGTACCTAAGAGCCCGTGGATAACCACGGATAGAAAGGGTGCTAACACCTTCCCTTTCTATAATCTACCTCCCGAACCCGAGAAACATCTCGAAAAGGAATTTTTCTGTGCTTTTGTCCTTTCCTTGTTGGATAAAATAAAAGACGGTGGCGACTCTTGCTTACCGCGGCATTTTGCGAAAACAAACGCAAACGCGAACCAGCATTCCAAAATAGTCAGTTCTCATTCCCATCGATCACAGGTGGCGTTCTCTTACTAGGATGTCAGCCTCTTGTACAAAAACGCCTATTTACAGGCCAAACTTCAAAATCAATACAAGTCATTTTCAGAAAAATTTCAAATTGTTTTTTCCTTTATTTGTTTTGTTTTGCAAAGAACGTCCAATGTTCATTTTTGATATATGCATTTGACATTAATTGCTGCTCATAATATTTACATGCGAAATAAAAGATAATTGCTGGTAATATCAGAAACAGGGGTGTTGTACCCCAAAATTTTCCCTCTCATTTCATCAACACTTTCTCATCACAAGACTCCTGGAATTCAGGATCAAGCTAGGGTTTGCTCTGCCCAAGACCCCTCCTTGCACTGTTAACCCAAATTAGGGTTTGAGTTTGCACAAGGATATTTTGACCTATAATACCCAAATTTACTTACATGCTTCATGTTGGGTTCACAAGTTTTCCCATACCAAGTTTCAAGCCTTGATTCAAATCTTTGCCCAGGCTATTGGACAGTTGACCTAGAAATCAACTGTATTGGGGAAAAAGTCAACTGTGGCCAATTGACAGTCAAACCTCATGAAATTTGACCCACATCAACATTATGAATTCATATGAACCATTTGATCAAGTTTGGATCACAATTCCACAAGAAATTTGATCAGATCACCAAAAGGGCAAAATGGTCATTTTTAGGGTTTTGACTACACAAAGGCAATTTTTGACTGTTTGACCTAACCATTGGCAAATCAAGCTCACATATGGACTCAAGGACTCAATGACATTGTCTTGACCCATTTAACAAGTTCAAAAGATCTCAAATGCATAGGATTGACAGATGAATTTTTCAGTCAACTAATCAAAATTTGACTGTATACTGAAAAGTCAAACTTTGACTTTTTGGTCAAAATCAAGTGCCAAGGGTCATTTTTCATCAAGACATGTAAAATTATGAAACTTGTTCATCAAGAAACCCAAAAATGCAAATTAGGGTTTAAAATGGAAAAATTTCATAACTTAGAAAATTTCTTATTTTTTCCTAACTTTGTCCAACTTTTTCACCAAGATAAAAATGGATTCAAACAAAACTTGCAACATGAAAGTTGTAGTACATCACAAAGTCTACAGCTTTGATTCACAAAGTTTTCTAAAAAGAAGCTTGTATCTCAAGTTATGATTTTTGGAACAAGGGTACCTAAAACTTTTAACTTAGAGAAAATTTGCCCTAATATAGGCAGGATTTTGACCCATCTTCTTGGCCATTTTTCACATAGTTCCACTTGGAATTTCAAGTTGCATTACAAAGATGGATTATAGTAAATGTTCCAAGCTTTCCAATTTGTCCAAGAACTCCTCAAACACCCTTGTGGTTAGAGAGAATCGAATACTTGAAGTTGGCAAAAACTCACTTTTGTCCATGACCAATACATGTTCATACAAGCTTGCATTTTCAAATCAGCATGTTGGTGCTAGCTTGCAGGCCTCAAAACCAACTTTCACTTCATAATTTAATGCATAACCATTTAATTAAGGTGTTATCTTGGCCATTTGGACATTACATACAAGATTAACCCTTATTTGGAAAAAGGTAAAATGCCATTTTTGTAAAAGTGCACTTTATGTCAAACCAAAATCCTTGAGGTATGGGGCCATATCTCTGAAGCAAGATTGAAGCTATCAATTCCAAGAACCAAGAGCAAAAGATGCAGCATGATAGGAGGGCCTGTACCAAGCTATAACATCACTTCCACATGCTTGCTTGAAAAAGGAGAAAAGTGGCAAAACATAAGCAAACCTCTCATATTTGTTAACACAAGCTTACAAGAACTTTGTGAACAAGTTCCATACATCCCAACAAGCCTAAAGCACGACCCTTTCATCACTAAAACCTCCTCATACTCAGAATCACTGTTTTTCTGCAAAAACAGAGCAAGTCCTACATCTTGCAAGCCACAACCAATTTCCATCGTGCGTTTTGTCCCAAGATAGTTCCAACACCTTCCAATCAAATCACCTGAACTATCCCAAGCCACCATTGCAAGCTGTAACACCTCTAACACACTTTGCCATTTTCATTTCAAAGCTCTGCAGGTTGAGTTCTACAACACGATTCAAGTTGTTTCAAAGTAAGCCAAGTATTAAAGAAGCTTCCTTGGACCTCAGGCAAGCTCAACAGAAGCTCAAACACCATTGAAGACTGCTACATTGTCCAACTCGAAGTTAACTGAAACAGGTATTTCATAGACTTCTATCTCTCTATTTAGGAATGGTTAGGCTTAAGTTTGTGAATGAAATATGTTGTACTCATAGCCCTGAAGCCATACATATGCTTAGTTTTCATTTACATTAATCGTGTTGAGAGAATTTCACTCATGAACTTTCTGAAAAAACTAGGTTAAAAATTAGGGCCAGAGAAATTCTCTCTGGTCTTTGAGAGTTAATCCAAGTTTTTTATATGGTTGAATTCGTTGTTTAATTCTCTGCAATGTTCATGTTATGAGTTTTGTCAAAAAATCAAAGAATCAGGAGTTGGCCATTGATACACAGAAGCGCGTGTTTTGTGAGCAAGAGGAAGAAGAAGAAGTCTGGTGGGCTGGGCCTGTTGTGTTTTCACTTCTAACACCCGTATTTTCTGTTTACACCCCCCTGTCCCATTTGTTTAATATTTATCATTTTTGACATTTTATTTTTTTATCCTGACTTTATTATTTTTTGTATAAATATAAAAAATGCCAAAAATAATTTTCCATTTTTTTTTTCATATTTATTTGATATTTATTTTATTTTACTAAGTATATATATGTAAATAAACTATTTTCTTTTTTAATAAAACTCAAAAATAATACAAAAAATATACTTATTTTCATTTATTATTTTTATTTACATTTGAAAACATTTTCTTGAAGATATCCATTTTTGTAAATAACTAATTTTTATCTTTGTACATTTAATATGTTTAATAAATATATATATATATGCTTATATACTTGTTATTAAATAATTAGATTAAAAAATACAAAAATATCACATTTTCATTTTTATTAATATTTTACACTAAAAAACATTTTTTACAATATACTTTTATTTTGTTAATATATATTTGTATAAAATTAATAAATAATATTATTTATTAAGAATTAGGGTTTCTTGCCCTAAATAGGAAAAATAATTAAAATTGATCTTCTTTATTTTACTTTTCACATTGAAAAATTAATTTTTACATACTAAAAACATTTTGGCATAATACATTTTATTTACATTTATTTATTGTATTTATTTCAATTATTGTACATTTAAATATTGTATCTTGTACATTCGATATGGTTGTAATAACTTAGAATTTATTTTCTTGTCAAATACTCCCAATTCAAATTTGTACCCCCTCCCTATATCATGTTGTAATAGTGTAGCATTTAAATTCCCGTACATTTAAAAGCTTTCAATTATGCCATGCTTAGACTTAGGGTTTGTATGCAAATAAAATCAACAATTAGTTTGACCTAATCCAAGATAACATGCATGAAAAACAAACACAATACACACTTGCACCCCTAGAGTTTCATCCACTTGTTGCCTTCAAAAATGGGCCATGGTTGCATGTTGAGTACTTTGGCAAAACAAAAACAAACAAAAAGATCATAGTCCCTCGATGACGCTATCTGAGTTGCCTAAACAAAATGATCAAGTCCCTCAAGAAAATTGCCAAAGATACTTGACACAATTGCTATCATGGTCTATACGATGACCCGCGCCTGTCCCGTTAAACATCCTAACACAAGGTTGTTCACCAAATACAATGGTGAAGAAACACTGTTAAAAGGGTTAAAAACATAAGAAAGATCTTTGGGTAAAGTAGGATAGACGACTCTTAGTTACTTGATCAAAACTTGCAAAAAAGCATCCTTGCTATCTTCAAAACACACTTCACAACACAATTTCAAAACCCTACTTTCAAACATTGAAAACTTTTCAAAAGACAAAAACACCTTTGTATACATTCAAACAAGAATTATTACAAAGGTTGCCACAACGATGGCCTCTTTTCAAAACATCTTTCAAAATCACACACAAAGCACCATTTCAAACAATTGAAGAGCACCATTTCAAACAATTGAAAAGCAAAGCAAGTGATCTAAGCAAGTAACTAAGAGCCCATGGATAACCATGGATATAAAGGGTGCTAATACCTTCCCTTTCTATAATCTACTCCCCCAACCCAAGAAAACATCTCAAAGGTCTTTCCTGTGCTTTTTGACCTTTCCTTAGGATAAAATAAAAAGTCGGTGGCGACTCTTGCTAAACCGAAACATTTGCGAACACAAACGCAAAATCCCAAGTCAGTTCTCCCACCATATCACAAAACTGGCGACTCTGCTGGGGATATTTTTAAAAAGTGGAGTAACCTTAGGGCTTAGATCACCATTTTTCATGATTATTGTTTGCTTTGATTGCTTTACACTTTGGTTCTCTTGTTTGGGCTTGAAATCCTCCACCCGGATTTGGGAAACATTCATAGATAGCAATACGTTGTGGAAACTGTGCGGGGTATACCGACACGGTTGAAGCAATAGCTATATTAGTGCGACATATTTGTGAGTACCGGTAGCCTTTTAGTCAATCAAAGAGAATACGGGGCCGCTGAGTGATGTCATTAAGCACTAATGAACTAGAACCTTACTTGACCATCTTGGCCTTATATTAGGGGTAGTGAGATGACCGGTTTTGGTGCAGTCCGAAGTTGGTAGATACTCGATACTACACTCATTGAGGGTTGTTTTCTTGGAATATTTTGGTCGCTAGTTAAGTGGATAAACCAAAACAATGAACATAGAAAACAATCCAATGATATTTAGCTCCTTAGAACCCGGTTACTATTTATAGGACAGGTTTTGAGCCAACTAAACTCAAGAGGGTACTTACCTATGAAACCTCATGCAAGCCTGAAACTAGGGTTTTGTATGACTTGCTTGTACATATGCTTGTGCATACATCATGAACATCATAAAGCATCATATGCATCCACTAACCATTTCAAGGGTTTGGATCTTCATATTTGTTCTTGTTTTGTAGGTCATGGAATCTCTTCGCAGGAAAACAATTCAAGTCAACCTTGTGAGGATCCCTCCTCAACTCAAGGAGCTTACTTCCAGGATTCCAGAGAATTCTCTCTTCAGTGAAAGACATGGTAGACTCCTCAACTTAGTTAACACCAGTATTGAAGAAGACACGGTAAAAGTACTGTTCCAGTTCTTTGACCCCCTACACCACTGTTTTACATTCCCTGATTACCAACTGGTACCAACTTTGGAGGAATTTTCTCAACTCCTAAGAATTCCTATTCTTCATCAACTACCCTACAACGGTACGGAAAAAGAACCAAAGCCTGAAGATGTTGCTCAAGCATTACACTTGCAACCATCTGACATCAAGGGGCATTGGGAAACCAGAAGTGGTGTCAAGGGCTTCTTGGCAAAGTTTCTGTTCGAGAAGGCACAAGACTGCTGGAATTCTCTTGATCTACAAGCCTTTGAATAGATTGTGGCACTCCTTATCTATGGGTTGGTCTTGTTCCCAAACCCTGACCAACTTATAGATGTGAATGCTGTCAAGATTTTCATAGTCAGGAATCCCATACCTACATTGCTTGGGGACATCCTACACTCATTTTACACACGAACAATGAGGAAAAGAGGTGTTCTCATGTGTTGTACTCCTCTCCTAGCAAGGTGGTTTATTTCTCACCTCCCACAATTAGTTTTGAAGAATGAGCAGGGTTTAAGGTGGTCACAACGGTTGATGACCCTCACACATTCTGATGTACATTGGTGTTCTCGGTCCAGAGAAAATGTCATCATCATTGATCGTTGTGGTGAATTCCATAATGTCCCATTACTTGGCATTAGGGGAGGAATTACCTACAACCCCTGTCTAGCTTTGAGGCAATTTGGATATGCCCGGAGGGATGGCCCTCATGACATGCTGATTCCTGACCTAGTTTTTGACTTCGACAACGATGTGTAAGGACTTCGACAAAGGTTCATCAAAGCTTGGAGGATGCCTAACAAGGTGGATAGTAAGACATTGGGGCAAAAAAATTCCATCCCCCTTGAGCCTTACCTCAAGTGGGTAAGAACCCGCTCCCAGAATCTTATGATGCCATATCCTCACATTCTCCCCTTGATCAAAGAGCCTGTTAAGGAAGGAGAGGTTCCATACACCATCCTACATCCTGACATGCCAACATCATGGGAAGAAATGCAAAAGAGTTGGATCCAACTCAAAGAAGAACGAGATACTTTCGAAGCCAGCTTCTATGCCAGTGAGAAGAAGGTTTTAGAGCTCACCCGCCGACTTCACGAGGAGGAAACTCTCAACACCTACATCGCACCAAAGAGGATGCACAATGTCTTTTTACATTAAGAATTTTGTAATATTTTTCCCATGGGGCACTTATGTACTAACAATTTCTTTTAATATGACGTGCGTTCCTTTTTGTTTGCAACAAATTTGAATTTTTGAACCCTTGAATGCATTACATGAATAACATACCGTTCATCATATGCATAAACAGGTCTTCAAGCCAGGTTTCCTTATCTTTCTACTGTTTATTTCAGCAAGATGGATTTGGAGCAAACAATAAAAGATCTACAGGCACAAAATTCGCAATTTCAGCAACTCCTCATGACCTTGGCAAAGGGTCAAGAGGATCTCAAAGTTCTGCTAGAGAAGAATAAAGAGAAGAAAAAGAGACCGGGGGTAGCCACTTTTGGAAGAAGGTTTGAGGGTGATGCTAGAAGGACTCTTGAGTTTCCTTCAACGTCTGACAAAGGGATTGGCAAGGGGAAAGGAGTTACTGTACCTTCCGAGTCTGAGGTAGAAGAGGAGGAAGAGGAAGAAGATGAAGACTATTCAGAACAACAGTATCCACCAGCAGATGACAAGTATAAGAACCTTGAAGACAAATTTGCAGCTATGGAGTTGCAGAGGGTGCCCGGATTGGATTTTGAGGAACTGGGGTTGGTAGCTGGGATTGTTATCCCTCCCAAGTTCAAGGTGCCAACATTTGCCAAGTACGACGGTCTGGCTTGCCCTAAAATGCACTTGAGGTCGTATGTTAGAAATATCCAACCTCATTCATCCGATAAAGACCTCTGGGTGCACTTTTTCCAAGACAGCTTATCTGGCACTCAATTAGATTGGTTTTATCAGCTCGAGAGATCAGAGGTCCACAATTGGGAAGACTTGGCAGCTGCTTTCTATCGTCAGTATCAGTACAATGCTGATTTGGCGCCCACTCGTACCCAGTTACAAAGTATGGGGATGACTTCAAATGAAGGGTTTAAGGAGTACGCCCAGAAGTGGCGTGACCTGGTTGGAAGGGTGAAGCCACCGCTATCAGATAGGGAATTAGTTGACATGTTTTTGGGGACCCTGTCTGGCCCCTTCTTCAACCATCTAATCGGGAGCTCTTCTGCGGGATTTACTGAACTGATTTTTGACCGGCAAAAGGGTGGAGGCCGGTATTAAAAGTGGAAAGATTCAAAAGGATGCCTCCGCATCCACAGCTGTTAAAAAACCTTTTCCAGCCAAGAAAGAAGCATCTGCTGTGTATTCTCAAAAGGGATTGGAAAGAACTGAGCACCGACCGACTGTAGGGGCCGTGATGATTCAAAATTCGTCAAATGATCAACCTTGTAACAATCAGTCGAGACCTAATCAACAACGGGTAGAACGGCCACAACGGCAGTTCACCCGCATCAACATGACACCCGCGCAGGTTCTTCCCCATTTGTTGAAGCTGAATCTGACTAGTTTGAAGGAGGCGCCAAAAAACCCTAACACCTCCTCTCCATACTATCACTCCAACGCCAAGTTTGCTTACCATTCCGACAGTGCTGGGCACGATACCAATAATTGCTGGGCACTTAAGAACAAAATTCAGGATTTAATTGACCCCAAAGAGGTTGAATTTGACGCTCCTGAGAAGCCCAATGTTATATCTGCTCCGATGCCCAAGCACAGCCACAATGTGCATGCCATTTTGGAAAACCTCCATGTTATTGATGTTGCCAATCTGTTGACTCCTTTGATTGTGATTAAAGAAAATTTGTTGAGAGTCGGGATCTTTCCTGGTTGTGGTAAAAACTGTTATTTTTGTTTGAATATTCAAGGTGACTGTCCAATGTTGAAGTCAGGTGTCCAACGCCTGATGGATACTCAAGAAATACTTTTCCAGAAAACCCATGTTAACACTTTCAATCCGATTACTCCTGATACTTGTGATACTTCAACCAACAATATTGCCATCATAACCATTTCCGACAATCCTCCCAAGGCTTGCAAAAGGCCTGTCAGGATTACACCCAACTCTGAATGTGTGCCTCTAAAGATCACTATGCCGGGACCTGTCCCGTACCAATCAAGCAAAATGATACCGTGGAACTATGGGGGAGAAATCTTCTACCACGACATCAAACAAATCGAAACAGTCCAAGAAATTTCTGAAGAAGACCCCGATATAGGGAACATCGCGGGTATAAGCAAGATAACCCGCAATGGCCGAATCTTTTCTCCGGAGATTGCTCCCCCCCGAGCAATTTTCGGACCCTTAAAAGCTTCTGCACCTGTTAGGCCCTCTGTGCAAGGCCCAGTGATTGAAGAGTTAAACACTTCTGAAGAAAGACCATCTGCTGATAATACCGACAAGGGTAAGGGGATACTGGAAATGCCTGTAAGGATGAAGGCTCATGCTGTGGTTATCCCCGAAACCACTCAGAAGGAAATGGATGAAATCCTAAAAATAATCAGAAAAAGTGACTACGACGTTGTAGAACAACTGGGGCAGACCCCTTCTAAAATTTTAATGTTAGCCCTCCCGCTCTGTTCAGAGGCCCATGCTAAGGCCCTGATTAAATTCTTGAAGACGACATATGTACCCCAAGAGACCTCGGCTGACCAATTTCAGGATTGTGTGGCCAGTCTTACTGCTGACAATGGCCTGGGCGTTTCCGACGCTGACTTAACTCCCAAAGGAAGGAAGCACAATGATGCGTTACATGTTTCAGTTGAATGCCTAGGAACCACTCTCGCACATGTCTTGGTTGATACTGGTTCTTCCCTGAATGTGCTGCCAAAGAAGGCCTTAGACCGTTTGGATTGCGAAGGTTTGACCCTCAAACCTAATAACATCGTCGTCAGAGCTTTCGATGGTTCCAAAAGAATGGTTCATGGAGAGGTTGATATTCCTATCAAGGTAGGCACCGAAGTGTTCAAATCCACCTTCTACGTAATGGACATCCGTCCGTCATACTCATGTTTGCTGGGAAGACCGTGGATCCATTATGCCGGGGCAGTTACCTCCTCTTTACATCAAATGCTGAAATATCCTGTTAAGGGTAAAATCATAACTGTGCATGGCGAGGAAGAGTACATGATTAGTCATCTCAATTCCTTTCGATATGTGGAGTTAGATGGCGAGTTCATCGAAACGCCTTTTCAACATTTTGAGGAAGTTTCTCCCGAGGTAGCAGTTGCGAAGACAATGGTCGAGGCGCCTATCGTTCCAAAGCATGCATCTAGGATGGCATCTCTCAAAGACGCATAGGTTGTGATTAAGGAGGGGAAGAGCACAGTATGGGGACAATTTCCTGATTTTCCCCATAAGACGGACAAGTTTGGTTTAGGGTTTACTGCTGCAGGACAAAAGGCTATGCGTCGCTCTAAGGTCAGAGGACCACCCGTCAAGATCTCACACCACATAATCAATGTTGTAGAAGATGAAGATGAGGAGAGACATTTTGAAGATTGGATCTTTCCGACTGTCGAAGGGGGTTTGAGCAATTGGGAAGCAAAGGATTTTGTTCCTATCACCTTTATCAACCAGTAATTTTATCTTTGAACAATTTCCCATTTTTATGGTCTGTAATAACTAAAACAATTCGTACACTATTTTCACCTCATGCCTTGCCCGGGGCATGTAGGTCCATTTGTAAGGGCTTGATTTTCTTCATAATCATATGCCATGTTTTAATGAATCATTGGACGTTTTTCATCTATAAAATTGCTGTGTTCATTTTCTTTCCTTTTGCATTTTTGTTTGTTTAAAGATGGCTATCCCTTACACACACCCACACTCACAAATGCAGGTACCCATCCACTCCGGATTCCATGGGTGACTATTTTACTTTAGCCTTCGATAACTCTGAAGATTTGGTCAATCATGATGAGTACGAAGTTGACGAAGATTGTGAAGTGCCGGGAGAGTTAGCCAGACTTCTACAACAAGAAGAGAGGGCCATTCTACCTCATGAAGAGCTGTTAGAAACCATCAACTTAGGGACAGAGGAAGACAGGAAGGAAGTAAAAATGGATGCCAACCTGGAACCAAGTGTCAAAGAGCGCTTAGTGTAATTGTTGAACGAATATGTTGAAATCTTCGCTTGGTCTTATGAAGACATGCCAGGGCTAGACACTGATATCGTGGTTCACCGCCTCCCCACAAGAGAAGACTGTCCACCGATCAAACAAAAGGTCCGTCGGATGAGGCCTGACATGTCTGAGAAAATCAAGGCCGAAGTAATAAAGCAATTCAACGCTGGCTTTCTGGCTGTTACCTCTTATCCACAATGGGTTGCTAACATCGTGCCAGTACCTAAGAAGGACGGCAAAGTCAGAATGTGTGTAGACTATCGGGATTTGAACAGGGCTAGCCCTAAAGATGATTTTCCACTACCGCATATCGACATCTTGGTTGACAACACAGGAACCAAACCCATGTCTCCTAAATCCAAGCCAGGTATTTGTTGGATCTCCATAGCATTGAGGCGATCCTCCAACTCTTTGTACCTGTCATCAGTGAGAGGATATTGTTCTTCGGAATAATCAGCTTCCTCTTCATCAATCCCTACATTGTGGTTTTCCTCAAGACTAACCACTGTGTCGGATGGAGTTGCAAGGTCTTGGGTCTTAGGCCTTCTCCTCAGGTTCAGGATGCGGGCTGCCTTCTTGGACTTCTTCTTCTTGTCTTTGAGAAGGAGAGCTGTCAGATCCTCTTGCCCCTTACCCATAGCTAGCAGCATTTGTTGAAATTGAGCATTTTGAGCCTGGAGCTCTTTCACCGTTTGTTCCATATCCATCTTACTGAAATAAACAGTAGGAAGAATAAGGAGACCTGTAGGGGAGAAACCTGTTATGCAATGATATGTGTGATGTATATGCAATGTTTTCAAGGATCTCTTGGGGTAAACACAAGAGAATGTTAGAGGTTGAACTTCAATCTTTGATTGGAGAACTTTGTATCGGTGGATGTCCTTCCACGAGAATCAAGCTCACCATGTCAAGTGGGTCATAGCCACTGATTCAAGTTGTTGTACTTGATCTTTTGGTTGGAGAACTTTGTATCGGTGGACGTCCTTCCACGAGAATCAAGCTCACCATGTCGAGTGGGTCATAGCCACTGATTCAAGTTGTTGTACTTGAACTTTGACTGGATTGGTTAGAGGAGAGACCTCTTGCCCCTTGATAGATGTCTGGTTCAATGTAACCCTGCATCAAAAGAACCCTCGAGATCCTTGAAATGGTTATTGAAAATGCTAAAATGCTATGGTATGATGTTATGATGTTATGTACATGTATGCACAAGCAAGTAAGTGTATATACAGGCAAACAATATTCACACAAAGCTCACAAGGCCTTAGGTTTAGGCTTGCATGAGGTCTGGGTATTACCCTCTTGAAGTTGGTGGGCTCAACCTGTCCTATTAGAAGTAACCGGGTTCTAAAGATCCCAATATCACTGGATTGCTTTCATTGTTCATCATTTCGATTTAGCCACTGAACTGGCGACCGAAATATTCCAGGAAAGCAACCCTCAATTGAGTGTAGTATCGAGTATCAACCAACCTCGGACTGCACCAAAGTCAGTTATCTCACTACCCTAAAAAGGCTAAGATGGTCAATTAAGGTTCTAAGGTCAGTTGATGCTTCGTGACACCACGCGGCGACCCTGTACTCTCCTTGACTGAACTCAAGGGTTACCGGTACACACCAAAGTGCCACATCAACGTAGCAGACTGCTTCAACCATGTCGGTATACCCCGCACAGTTCCCTCACAACCTTGTTGCTACCTAAAAGGGTTTCCCCAGATCTGGGTTAGGATCTATAAAAATTCCGATACAAAGCCCACAAATGTAAAGCAAACAAAGCAATCAATTGAAAGTAAAGGTGATCTAAACCCTAAGGTAACCCCACTTAGAAAATTCCCCAGCAGAGTCGCCAGTTCTGTGATACGGTGGGAGAACTGACTAGTGTTTTGCGTTCGTATTCGCACTTGTGCGGTTGAGCAAGAGTCGCCACCGACTTTTTATTTTATCCTAAAGGAAAGGTTAAAAAAGCACAGCAAAAACCTTTTGAGATGTTTCGTGGGTTCGGGGGGTAGATTATGAAAAGGGAAGGTATTAGCACCCTTTTCATCCATGGTTATCCATGGGCTCTTAGTTACTTGGTTTTTTAGATCACTTGCCTTGTTTTTCGATTGCTTTGAAAATGGTGTGTGTGTGGGTGCTTTTTGAAAATGTTTTGGAAAAAGATGCCTTGTCTTAGGCTAACCTTGTAATAATTCTTTACTCGAATGTTTTACAAAGGCGCATATCTTTTCGAAAAGATGTTTCAAAGGTTTGAAAAGTTGATTTTTGAAAGTGTTGTGGATTGTGGTTTTTGAAAAGAAGGCAAGTGTTTTTGCAAGTTTGATCTCAAGTAATTAAGAGTTTTGTCTACCCTATTGTACTCAAAGGTTTTTTTCATGTTCTAACCCCTTTTTGTTCTACCATTGAAATTGGTAGACAATCTTGCGTTTAGGAAGTTTATTCGGGACGGGCGTGGGTCATCGTATGGACCATGAATGCAATGGTGCCAAGTGTCTTTGGCAATTATTTTGAAGGGACTATGATCATTCCATTTAGGCAACACTTTGAGGGACTTGTGATCATTTGATTTTGTTTTGCCAAAGATACTCGACGTGCAAGCATGGCCCATTTTGGAAGGCATCATGTGGGATTACCCTAGAGGGTGCAAGTGTGATTGTGTATTGATTACATGTGTTTGTCTTGTATTAGGTTATCTAGCGTTTGATTTTATGTACATACAAACCCTAGGTCTAACCATGGTATAATTGAAAAAAAAAACTGTAAATGGCAGAATGTAAATCTACGCTATTACAAAATAGTATCAGGGAGTGGGGGTATAAATGTACAAGGGGATGAGACTTATAGTATCCAACAAGTTACAACCAAATCGAATGTCGCAATCAAAATGCAAATATCGAATGTACAAATATAAGATAAAATGTGTATAGGGCAATATATTGTATAAGTGTAAATGTGAGATGTATATGTGTATTGTGTAATTATGTACAAGTGCGAAATGTGAAATTGAGTCGTATTAGGGTTTGACCTAGAGAAATGTTTTTTTAAATGAATCTTTGATTTTTGTATGTTTAATTATGTACAAAAAGAGTTCAAGTTTTAAATTAAGAATGTTTCTTTATTTGCAAAAAAGGTATTGTGATTAAATGTTAAGTTTTAATTAAAAAAAGTATTTTAGTCCAAATGTTTGTGAATTTCAATGTTAGAAAAATGAATGTATTTAAATTGTTATGTACAAATGTATATGTTAATTAAAAGTTTCAATTTAATTATGTATATAAAAAAAAGAGTATTTTGTTATTTTATATACAAATGTGTATTAATCTAAAGAAAATGTTTTCAAATTTAATTTATATGATATGTATAAAATTAATTATTTTTTTTAATATGTATGTACAAAAATATATCTAAAAAATGAAAGAGTAAAATAAATAAAAGGAAAAAAAGTATTTTCAATTTATAAGATAAAAATGTTAAGTAGAAATAGATATAGTTAATAAAAGAAAAGAAAGAGATTAGTTGTTTGTTATAAAAAATTAGTGATACTGTTGGGCTTTAGAGGAACTGGGAACGGGTCAGGCCCATGTTGGTCTTAAACGAATTTAGGGTTGTTTGGCATGTTATTCAGAACGACAGTTTTAGGGTTTTGAGACGGCGCCGTGTTCACTGAGTTCGTCTTCTCCGATCAAACTTCACTTCCCTGAACGCTTTCTCCGGCCACCAGCGCCACTCCTGAAGCCTTTCTTCCCTCCACTGACATGAGCTTCGTGCTCTCTTGATACAAGGTTAGCTTTAATGGTTATGTTTTTATCTCTTTTCTGGATTCGCGTGTGTTATTTTAAGTTGAACCTTAACTCTTATTTTTTCATTATGGGATGAAGGAGAAGAGAAGAGGGAGAAGATTATACTACCTGATCTTTGGAGATGGAGGAAAGGTGGGGAGCGTGAAGCTTAGGAGGCCGGAACGGCGGAGAGAAATGTGACGAAACTTTGAGCTTTTGATGCTTTCCTGGTATTTTCGTTCTTTTGATATACTTAGGGTTTTGATGATGTATACTGAGAACCCTTTAATTCCTCACTTCTTTATTTCTTCTACTTCCACTATGTGTTGCCTATGTATTGTTGCCTGAGTAACTTGAGTATTGTTGCCTGAGATGCCCAGTGATGTGTTTCACTGAGGGCCTAGGTTGCCTTGGGTTGTTGTTCTGAAAACCATTAGCCTTTTACCTGTGTTGCCTAATTTGACATGTTTTTTTTTTCTCACCCCATGATGAATCCAAGATTCTGAGGGCTTGAAGGCTTGATGCCCTTTTTGGAGCTTTGAAGCTTTGAAAGGCTTTAAGCTTATCCTTTACAATGGCTGGCTTGATAACTTGAGGGATTATGTGTTTGATTATGCTTGATAGTTTTGGTACTGGTATGACAGGATGTTGGTATGGTTTTTGAATTGAACTGTGTGTTTAATGGCTTTATTGACAGGCTTTGTGATTTTGTTGTGTTTCTGGTTTTAGTTAAGGCACTAGCATGTTATTGCTTCAGTTTTGATAGGTTCAGTATGTTTGTGTTTGAGAATGTAGGTTTTGGTTTTTGACAGGTTAAGGCATTAGCAGGTTTTTGCTTCAGTTGCCCTTGGTTCACAGTTCACAGTTTGCAGGTTATGGTATCGGGTAGATAGTGTTTGGTTATGACCGGGCATTGGTGGTTGTGGATGATGTATTTGATAACTGGTTTTTTACAAGGTTCTCTTGGTTGGGCAGGGTGTTCTGAGTTTTTTGAAAGTGTCTGATAACTTGTGAGGTTTTTAGGTACTGTGTTTGAGATCTGTTATGTTGGGGGACCTGATGCAGGTTTATGGGGTCTGAATACTTCTCTCTTCTATCTCCTCACTTTTGTATTGGCTTGTGTATATTTTGTTTTTTCCTATCTTGCTGCTTATGCCTTGGCTAGTGTGTTATGCAGGGTTGTGTGTTTTTGTATCTTTTCTGCTGTCTCCCTGTCCTAACCTGCTATGCTGAACCTGAACTATGCTTGCTTTATCTCTCTTTTTTCTCACTTTACAGTACAATAAAGAATTTTATAATGTTATTATTGTACTATGTTCTGAAGGGGTTTGACTAGGGAAATGATGATTTTAGATTTCTTGCATAACACATTTTGCATCTTTTTCTTCAGCTTTTGTGCTTTGCTCTGACTTTGCATTTTGACCAAATCTTTTCATGACAGTTTGGGTACTTGTGACAGCAAATGCACTTTTGAAATCTTTGATATCTTTGGCATTTTGACAGTAACTTGCCTTTTGCTTTGGGTAGAAAGTTGAAACTGGATCTTTTCAGTTTAGTTTGGATTTTGGATTTGAGATTCTTATGCAGCTTGAATTTTTAGAAATTATGCATTTGCATTTCATGAACAAAAAACCTTCCCTCTCTGTGAACCGGGAGAAATCCCATGATTTGCAGAGAGGGTCAACTGATCCCAGTCAGTGGCCCCTAATGATGAGCAATATTTTTATCTGTCTTTTTTTTTTTAAATGCCTTCTGACTTTTCTTGTTTTCTTTACAGATAAAAAATGGAGCAACGGAGCGGAGTGAAGAATATTAGAAAATAGGATAGTTTTAATTTTATGTAATATTTAAATTAATGTATATTATTGTTCATAATTATGAACAACAATTTGTACAAATAATTCAATTATCAATAAAATCTAAATTATCCAATTAATTCTAATTTTCTTTATTGTTTATTTATTTATTTAAAATTCTTAGAATTAAAACAATTGAAAAATAAATTCAATCATTCAATTTCAGAATAATAAATAACTTAAATAATAACAATATTGATCAATTAATCCTGTCTTATTCAACATCCAAAGCAAAGCAGCAATTAACCCAAATGGACTGATCAAACGCATAAACACTGTGAATCCAATACTGCACATATCTTTTGACTGATGAATTCAAACCAATTGCCTCCTCTTACTGATTTGTTATAAACACTGATTCTTTGCAAGTACTGTAAATCCAAACTGCACACCTTCTTTTGACTGGCCCAAACAAACCGAATTTACACCACTGTCTCTTTTGCTGATTAAACCAAGATAACGCGAATTTTAATCCGAATCTTGAAATAAACCGCAAAGTGCTGTGGAATTTAAATTCTTCTGAGAATATGCCCATAAAACCCTAATTCCCGATTAAATGCCAAATCACGCTCGCTTGATCAAAATTGAACCAAAAATCAACCAAACCCTAAGCCCACTGTATGAAACAATCCAGAGCTCTGAAAATCAGTAAAAACCCTAATTTTGCTTGACTGTCAAGAAAAGTCCGTTTGTCCGATTCTTGAGCCAGTTTGAAAAGTCAGGAAATGTTTGAAGCTGATATTTCTTGGGGAAAAGTGCGAGGGCAAATTTTGGGGTACAACAGTTGCCCCTGTTCAATCTTCTTTGACCTGAAGAGTTAGATTGGCAAGTTTGCCTTTCGCGACTTGAAGGTAAAAGGAGATTGGACACTAATGTGCCCAGAAAATTTGCGCTCGTCGATGTGACGGTGGAGGTGAATGGGCTTAAAGATGCCATTTGGTGATGGGCTTAAAGATGCCATCTGGTGCGAGAGAATTTTGTCGGGGGATGGGCTTAGAGATGCCATCTGAGAATGGGCTTAAAGATGCCATTCGGCGACTGCTGGTAGGAGGATGGGCTTATAGATGCCATCTGAGAATGGGCTTAAAGATGCCATATGGTGATGTTGAACTGTAGGTCAATGGTGAGTGGACAAGTGTCAGAAGGGCATCCATGTTTTGGGACATCTCTGAATTGGGGTCTGAATAAGCAACAGATTGACGTCCGTGTCTGGAGAATCTGTAAACTATTTGAGATTGAATAAGCAATAGAGCAGCATCCGTTGTTGGGACACGTCCGTAAACTATTTTCAAAAATTGAGAAGAGTCTGAATCAGTCGGTAGATTGACATCCGTTGTAGGGAAGAATCCGTAAACTAAATTCAAAGGTTGAGAAGAGTCTGAACAAGCCGATAGATTAACATCCGTTGTTGGGAAGAATCCGTAAACTATTTTCAGAAGTCTTGAAGAAGAATCTGAACAAGTGATAGGTTAACATCCGTTTACTTGGAGAACCCGTGAACTGTTTTCAGAAATCTTGAAGTTGAAGAGGAACCGGTGTAGGGTTTCTTGATGATGCGTCTGAATGAATCTGGAATAAGTATCAGAATGTCGCCGTGTCCGGGTCACATCTGAACTATTTCTGGATAAATCTTGGGAGATGATCTGTGTCTGTCGACTGATCTTACCTGAAAAGGCAAAGGATTAGTTGTATGCAATGTTATGATGCATGATGCAATGTATGTGACATTAATGTTTATGATATGAATGTAATGAATGCGCTTGTAAGCTGATGAGCTAATCCTGCCGAGGATACATGAATCCGAGATGGCTGAAGATAAAAGCGTCTTGACTGCCGCCGGGGAAAATAAATCCTTGGCTGTCGCTGGGGAAGAGAATCCCTGATGACCTCTACTGGGGAATCCCAACTAGTAGACTCATGCTGGGGAGGTCAGATTTGAGAATCGTCAGCTTGATGGGAAGTAACTCCGGAGACTTCACCGGGGAGCTCAAGATTTGTCCTTCCAAAACTCTGTGGGGAGATGGTTTAAAAGTCTGACTCCGCTGGGGATTGTCCACTTGAAGCTCTTGATCTACTGGGGATACTGAAGCTTAAACTCTGAGGGGGATTGAATTCCTGAGGATTCCCTGGCTGGGGATTTGCAAAGATAAGTTACTGCTGGGGAATTTTGATGAACTCCGCTGGAGATGGGAAGAATTTTCTGATTGCTGTAGGTGTTGGTCTGGGATAAGTTACTGAATGTCGCCATCGCTGGGTCACATCTTGAACTATATCTGGAATGAAATTTTGAGTGAGTTGCAGAATGTCGCCAAATCTTGGGTCACATCTGAACTATATCTGAAAGTCTGAATGAGTTATAGAATGTCGCCATGTCTGGGTCACATCTTGAACTATATCTGGAATGAAATTCTGAATGAGTTGCAGAATGTCGCCAAATCTTGGGTCACATCTGAACTATATCTGAAAATCTGAATGAATTATAGAATGTCGCCATGTCTGGGTCACATCTTGAACTATATCTGAAAGTCTGAATGAGTTATAGAATGTTGCCATGTCTGGGTCACATCTTGAACTATATCTGGAATGAAATTCTGAATGAGTTGCAGAATGTCGCCAAATCTTGGGTCACATCTGAACTATATCTGAAAATCTGAATGAGTTATAGAATGTCGCCATGTCTGGGTCACATCTTGAACTATATCTGAAAGTCTGAATGAGTTATAGAATGTCGCCATGTCTGGGTCACATCTTGAACTATATCTGGCTTTTGGGGTGATAAGGAACTTGTTGAACACTTTTAACATTCGAATGCCCCAAGTGGTGATGAAGGAGTCTTGAATCAGATTACTCTGCATATTGAGAGATTTCTTGAAATCTTGACTGGACTGCCCCAGGTTGACTGAACTTTGAAAGATCTGTTGGACCTTGACTGGACTGCCCCAGGTTAACTGAATGGTGACATGTCATGCCCCTTGCGGATAGGAGATTTGATGGAAGTGTCATTCTCTTGAAGTGATTTTGACTTACTGAGAGAGTTTTCGTTCCTCCGAACAATCGCCGCATGAATTTCTTCGCTGTCAAACAAAAGGGTTAAATGCAGACAGTGATATTCGAATAATGCAAAGTTTATGGTTGTCTTTGAAGTTTTGAAAAATGCGTTTTTTAGCAGAAAACTTTTCATAAGACAAGTTAACACAAGATTTAGAGCAAAGCCCTACAGGAGTCAGGATACCTTTTGTAACGGTATGCTTTCGAACTAACCCATGCTTCAATTAGGACTTTTGAAGGGTTGTATCGTGGCCTGGTTCACGGTTTAAGAAACAAAGGATAAAGGCTCAAAGTATATTTGCACCCACCCGCTCTTCGTGATGTTCTTCAACCTAAGCTCAGCTAACTGTGCGTCGCACTCTGTTTTGAGTTTGGAACGACTTTTGGGCGATGGTTCACCAGTTTGAATTTGGGAGACAGTCATCATCTCCTTTTTCTTTTCCAACATTTTTCATGTTGTTGAGGATTTTGTAATGACCTCACTATTTTGATTTTGATTTGTTATCCCTAACTTTTGCCTGACGGTTACCGTTTTCGGGATTACTGTCAGCGGGATGCCCCAGCTTTCTTAAGCCTCCTTTATAGGTTTTCGCTCAGCGGGCTTTTCTCTTTTGAGAGATTGACTGTCTATGTGATAGGGAACCCCCCTTGTCTTTTGATTCCGAAGGAACGCTTTCTCTTTTTTTTTGACGTCGTTCGTTGTATTACGAACTGAGAGTTTGCGACTTCAATGCGCATTTTCTTTTGAATTAACTGAGAGACTACCCTGCCCCAGGTTTATATCAAAGGTTTTGATTGTTTTAGAACAGAAAACTCCTACTTCTTTGGCTCGAAGGGGTTGACTAGGGATTAACTTCCTTATAACTCCAGTGTTTGGGAATTGAAAGAAATGCTTGTACATCATCAGCAAGGTCTGTTCAAAAGCATACTGTATAAGATCATGGTATTGTTTCGTCATCCTCCCTCTAAAGGCTTATAGCTTTTTATCAAGAGTTAAATATCATAAAGAAAAACATAAGAGTAGTGAAACGAATGGATGAATTCAAGACAAACATATGCAATGCATTAATGAAAACAGAGTTTAACATCAACAGATAATTGTTTGATAGCAAAAGAAATTACAACTTTTGAAAATTCAGAATGAAACAAACACAATCTCAATGATTTGGCATAGGAGGAGTGATCATGCTGGAGTCTCTGGGGGACCAAACTCAATCTCCTTGGCATCGATCATGTCCTGGATCTTGTTCTTCAGAGGCCAACAGTTGTTGGTATCATGCCCCGGGCTATCAGAGTGGTACTCACATCTTTCATTGGGGTGATAGATAGGAGCAGAAGTATTTGGGTTCCGGAGAGGAGCCCTCAAAGTAATCATATCCCTCTTTAACAGGTGTTGCAGTGCCTGAGACAGTGACATGTTGATCTTGGTGAACTGCCTCTTAGGTGCGACCTCCTTATGCTGATGCCCCTGTCTTTGTTGAGCAAGTATAGGATTAGGGATCAGGATTGCCCTTATATGTTGGTCATGACGACCCTTTTGACCGTTCGCAGCAACTGACTCTTTCTTCCCGTTGTGGGGAATTATCTGAGTATCAGAGGTTGTGGCTCCCTGGATCTTTCCACTCTTGATGCCAGCCTCGACCCTCTCGCCAGTCAGTATTAGCTCGGTGAACCCAGCTGAGGAGCTTCCAATTAAGTGCTTGAAGAAAGGCCCTGTCAAAGTTCCCATGAAGATGTCGATCAACTCTCTGTCAGTTAAAGGAGGTTGCACCCTACCAGCCAAATCTCTCCACTTTTGGGCATATCCCTTGAAGTTCTCGTCGGAACCCATGGTCATGTTTTGCAACTGCGCACGAGTTGGTGCAAGATCAGCATTGTACTGGTACCGTTCGTAAAAAGCCCTGGCTAGATCTTCCCAGGTGTGGATGCGAGAACTCTCCAATTGATAGAACCACTCGAGATGAGCCCCCACTAGACTTTCTTGGAAGAAATGGATCCAAAGCCTCTTATCAGCCGTGTATGGTTGAATCTTGCGGACATAAGACCTTAGATGCATCCTAGGGCAAGAAACTCCGTCGTATAGAGCAACGGTAGGAACTTTAAATTTTGGAGGGATGACCAATCCAGGAACCAAACCCATGTCTCCTAAATCCAAGCCAGGTATTTGTTGGATCTCCATAGCATTGAGGCGATCCTCCAACTCTTTGTACCTGTCATCAGTGAGAGGATATTGTTCTTCGGAATAATCAGCTTCCTCTTCATCAATCCCTACATTGTGGTTTTCCTCAAGACTAACCACTGTGTCGGATGGAGTTGCAAGGTCTTGGGTCTTAGGCCTTCTCCTCAGGTTCAGGATGCGGGCTGCCTTCTTGGACTTCTTCTTCTTGTCTTTGAGAAGGAGAGCTGTCAGATCCTCTTGCCCCTTACCCATAGCTAGCAGCATTTGTTGAAATTGAGCATTTTGAGCCTGGAGCTCTTTCACCGTTTGTTCCATATCCATCTTACTGAAATAAACAGTAGGAAGAATAAGGAGACCTGTAGGGGAGAAACCTGTTATGCAATGATATGTGTGATGTATATGCAATGTTTTCAAGGATCTCTTGGGGTAAACACAAGAGAATGTTAGAGGTTGAACTTCAATCTTTGATTGGAGAACTTTGTATCGGTGGATGTCCTTCCACGAGAATCAAGCTCACCATGTCAAGTGGGTCATAGCCACTGATTCAAGTTGTTGTACTTGATCTTTTGGTTGGAGAACTTTGTATCGGTGGACGTCCTTCCACGAGAATCAAGCTCACCATGTCGAGTGGGTCATAGCCACTGATTCAAGTTGTTGTACTTGAACTTTGACTGGATTGGTTAGAGGAGAGACCTCTTGCCCCTTGATAGATGTCTGGTTCAATGTAACCCTGCATCAAAAGAACCCTCGAGATCCTTGAAATGGTTATTGAAAATGCTAAAATGCTATGGTATGATGTTATGATGTTATGTACATGTATGCACAAGCAAGTAAGTGTATATACATGCAAACAATATTCACACAAAGCTCACAAGGCCTTAGGTTTAGGCTTGCATGAGGTCTGGGTATTACCCTCTTGAAGTTGGTGGGCTCAACCTGTCCTATTAGAAGTAACCGGGTTCTAAAGATCCCAATATCACTGGATTGCTTTCATTGTTCATCGTTTCGATTTAGCCACTGAACTGGCGACCGAAATATTCCAGGAAAGCAACCCTCAATTGAGTGTAGTATTGAGTATCAACCAACCTCGGACTGCACCAAAGTCAGTTATCTCACTACCCTAAAAAGGCTAAGATGGTCAATTAAGGTTCTAAGGTCAGTTGATGCTTCGCGACACCACGCGGCGGCCCCGTACTCTCCTTGACTGAACTCAAGGGTTACCGGTACACACCAAAGTGCCACATCAACGTAGCAGACTGCTTCAACCATGTCGGTATACCCCGCACAGTTCCCTCACAGCCTTGTTGCTACCTAAAAGGGTTTCCCCAGATCCGGGTTAGGATCTATAAAAATTCCGATACAAAGCCCACAAATGTAAAGCAAACAAAGCAATCAATTGAAAGTAAAGGTGATCTAAACCCTAAGGTAACCCCACTTAGAAAATTCCCCAGCAGAGTCGCCAGTTCTGTGATACGGTGGGAGAACTGACTAGTGTTTTGCGTTCGTATTCGCACTTGTGCGGTTGAGCAAGAGTCGCCACCGACTTTTTATTTTATCCTAAAGGAAAGGTTAAAAAAGCACAGCAAAAACCTTTTGAGATGTTTCGTGGGTTCGGGGGGTAGATTATGAAAAGGGAAGGTATTAGCACCCTTTTCATCCATGGTTATCCATGGGCTCTTAGTTACTTGGTTTTTTAGATCACTTGCCTTGTTTTTCGATTGCTTTGAAAATGGTGTGTGTGTGGGTGCTTTTTGAAAATGTTTTGGAAAAAGATGCCTTGTCTTAGGCTAACCTTGTAATAATTCTTTACTCGAATGTTTTACAAAGGCGCATATCTTTTCGAAAAGATGTTTCAAAGGTTTGAAAAGTTGATTTTTGAAAGTGTTGTGGATTGTGGTTTTTGAAAAGAAGGCAAGTGTTTTTGCAAGTTTGATCTCAAGTAATTAAGAGTTTTGTCTACCCTATTGTACTCAAAGGTTTTTTTCATGTTCTAACCCCTTTTTGTTCTACCATTGAAATTGGTAGACAATCTTGCGTTTAGGAAGTTTATTCGGGACGGGCGTGGGTCATCGTATGGACCATGAATGCAATGGTGCCAAGTGTCTTTGGCAATTATTTTGAAGGGACTATGATCATTCCATTTAGGCAACACTTTGAGGGACTTGTGATCATTTGATTTTGTTTTGCCAAAGATACTCGACGTGCAAGCATGGCCCATTTTGGAAGGCATCATGTGGGATTACCCTAGAGGGTGCAAGTGTGATTGTGTATTGATTACATGTGTTTGTCTTGTATTAGGTTATCTAGCGTTTGATTTTATGTACATACAAACCCTAGGTCTAACCATGGTATAATTGAAAAAAAAAACTGTAAATGGCAGAATGTAAATCTACGCTATTACAAAATAGTATCAGGGAGTGGGGGTATAAATGTACAAGGGGATGAGACTTATAGTATCCAACAAGTTACAACCAAATCGAATGTCGCAATCAAAATGCAAATATCGAATGTACAAATATAAGATAAAATGTGTATAGGGCAATATATTGTATAAGTGTAAATGTGAGATGTATATGTGTATTGTGTAATTATGTACAAGTGCGAAATGTGAAATTGAGTCGTATTAGGGTTTGACCTAGAGAAATGTTTTTTTAAATGAATCTTTGATTTTTGTATGTTTAATTATGTACAAAAAGAGTTCAAGTTTTAAATTAAGAATGTTTCTTTATTTGCAAAAAAGGTATTGTGATTAAATGTTAAGTTTTAATTAAAAAAAGTATTTTAGTCCAAATGTTTGTGAATTTCAATGTTAGAAAAATGAATGTATTTAAATTGTTATGTACAAATGTATATGTTAATTAAAAGTTTCAATTTAATTATGTATATAAAAAAAAGAGTATTTTGTTATTTTATATACAAATGTGTATTAATCTAAAGAAAATGTTTTCAAATTTAATTTATATGATATGTATAAAATTAATTATTTTTTTTAATATGTATGTACAAAAATATATCTAAAAAATGAAAGAGTAAAATAAATAAAAGGAAAAAAAGTATTTTCAATTTATAAGATAAAAATGTTAAGTAGAAATAGATATAGTTAATAAAAGAAAAGAAAGAGATTAGTTGTTTGTTATAAAAAATTAGTGATACTGTTGGGCTTTAGAGGAACTGGGAACGGGTCAGGCCCATGTTGGTCTTAAACGAATTTAGGGTTGTTTGGCATGTTATTCAGAACGACAGTTTTAGGGTTTTGAGACGGCGCCGTGTTCACTGAGTTCGTCTTCTCCGATCAAACTTCACTTCCCTGAACGCTTTCTCCGGCCACCAGCGCCACTCCTGAAGCCTTTCTTCCCTCCACTGACATGAGCTTCGTGCTCTCTTGATACAAGGTTAGCTTTAATGGTTATGTTTTTATCTCTTTTCTGGATTCGCGTGTGTTATTTTAAGTTGAACCTTAACTCTTATTTTTTCATTATGGGATGAAGGAGAAGAGAAGAGGGAGAAGATTATACTACCTGATCTTTGGAGATGGAGGAAAGGTGGGGAGCGTGAAGCTTAGGAGGCCGGAACGGCGGAGAGAAATGTGACGAAACTTTGAGCTTTTGATGCTTTCCTGGTATTTTCGTTCTTTTGATATACTTAGGGTTTTGATGATGTATACTGAGAACCCTTTAATTCCTCACTTCTTTATTTCTTCTACTTCCACTATGTGTTGCCTATGTATTGTTGCCTGAGTAACTTGAGTATTGTTGCCTGAGATGCCCAGTGATGTGTTTCACTGAGGGCCTAGGTTGCCTTGGGTTGTTGTTCTCAAAACCATTAGCCTTTTACCTGTGTTGCCTAATTTGACATGTTTTTTTTTTCTCACCCCATGATGAATCCAAGATTCTGAGGGCTTGAAGGCTTGATGCCCTTTTTGGAGCTTTGAAGCTTTGAAAGGCTTTAAGCTTATCCTTTACAATGGCTGGCTTGATAACTTGAGGGATTATGTGTTTGATTATGCTTGACAGTTTTGGTACTGGTATGACAGGATGTTGGTATGGTTTTTGAATTGAACTGTGTGTTTAATGGCTTTATTGACAGGCTTTGTGATTTTGTTGTGTTTCTGGTTTTAGTTAAGGCACTAGCATGTTATTGCTTCAGTTTTGATAGGTTCAGTATGTTTGTGTTTGAGAATGTAGGTTTTGGTTTTTGACAGGTTAAGGCATTAGCAGGTTTTTGCTTCAGTTGCCCTTGGTTCACAGTTCACAGTTTGCAGGTTATGGTATCGGTTAGATAGTGTTTGGTTATGACCGGGCATTGGTGGTTGTGGATGATGTATTTGATAACTGGTTTTTTACAAGGTTCTCTTGGTTGGGCAGGGTGTTCTGAGTTTTTTGAAAGTGTCTGATAACTTGTGAGGTTTTTAGGTACTGTGTTTGAGATCTGTTATGTTGGGGGACCTGATGCAGGTTTATGGGGTCTGAATACTTCTCTCTTCTATCTCCTCACTTCTGTATTGGCTTGTGTATATTTTGTTTTTTCCTATCTTGCTGCTTATGCCTTGGCTAGTGTGTTATGCAGGGTTGTGTGTTTTTGTATCTTTTCTGCTGTCTCCCTGTCCTAACCTGCTATGATGAACCTGAACTATGCTTGCTTTATCTCTCTTTTTTCTCACTTTACAGTACAATAAAGAATTTTATAATGTTATTATTGTACTATGTTCTGAAGGGGTTTGACTAGGGAAATGATGATTTTAGATTTCTTTCATAACACATTTTGCATCTTTTTCTTCAGCTTTTGTGCTTTGCTCTGACTTTGCATTTTGACCAAATCTTTTCATGACAGTTTGGGTACTTGTGACAACAAATGCACTTTTGAAATCTTTGATATCTTTGGCATTTTGACAGTAACTTGCCTTTTGCTTTGGGTAGAAAGTTGAAACTGGATCTTTTCAGTTTAGTTTGGATTTTGGATTTGAGATTCTTATGCAGCTTGAATTTTTAGAAATTATGCATTTGCATTTCATGAACAAAAAACCTTCCCTCTCTGTGAACCGGGAGAAATCCCGTGATTTGCAGAGAGGGTCAACTGATCCCAGTCAGTGGCCCCTAATGATGAGCAATATTTTTATCTGTCTTTTTTTTTTAAATGCCTTCTGACTTTTCTTGTTTTCTTTACAGATAAAAAATGGAGCAACGGAGCGGAGTGAAGAATATTAGAAAATAGGATAGTTTTAATTTTATGTAATATTTAAATTAATGTATATTATTGTTCATAATTATGAACAACAATTTGTACAAATAATTCAATTATCAATAAAATCTAAATTATCCAATTAATTCTAATTTTCTTTATTGTTTATTTATTTATTTAAAATTCTTAGAATTAAAACAATTGAAAAATAAATTCAATCATTCAATTTCAGAATAATAAATAACTTAAATAATAACAATATTGATCAATTAATCCTGTCTTATTCAACATCCAAAGCAAAGCAGCAATTAACCCAAATGGACTGATCAAACGCATAAACACTGTGAATCCAATACTGCACATATCTTTTGACTGATGAATTCAAACCAATTGCCTCCTCTTACTGATTTGTTATAAACACTGATTCTTTGCAAGTACTGTAAATCCAAACTGCACACCTTCTTTTGACTGGCCCAAACAAACCGAATTTACACCACTGTCTCTTTTGCTGATTAAACCAAGATAACGCGAATTTTAATCCGAATCTTGAAATAAACCGCAAAGTGCTGTGGAATTTAAATTCTTCTGAGAATATGCCCATAAAACCCTAATTCCCGATTAAATGCCAAATCACGCTCGCTTGATCAAAATTGAACCAAAAATCAACCAAACCCTAAGCCCACTGTATGAAACAATCCAGAGCTCTGAAAATCAGTAAAAACCCTAATTTTGCTTGACTGTCAAGAAAAGTCCGTTTGTCTGATTCTTGAGCCAGTTTGAAAAGTCAGGAAATGTTTGAAGCTGATATTTCTTGGGGAAAAGTGCGAGGGCAAATTTTGGGGTACAACATCAGCAACAAGGGCATTACGGTTGATCCAGCTAAAGTAAAAGCTATACAAGAAATGCCTGCCCCCCGCATTGAAAAGGAGGTTAGATGATTCTTGGGACGCTTGAACTATATCGCCAGGTTCATCTCTCACCTGACGTCTACCTGTGAGCCAATTTTCAAATTGTTGAAGAAAGATCATGTAGTTGAATGGAACGATGATTGTCAAGTTGCTTTTGATAAGATCAAGGAGTACTTACTAGAACCTCCTATTCTAATGCCACCCATCGAAGGAAGATCGTTGATCATGTATCTGACTGTTTTGGATAACTCAATGGGGTGCGTATTGGGCCAACATGACGAGTCTGGCCAAAAAGAGCATGCCATTTATTACCTTAGAAAAACGTTTACCGACTGTGAGACTAGCTACTCATTGCTCGAGAAAACTTGTTGCGCTTTGGTATGGACTGCTTGCTGGCTAAGGCAGTATATGTTGACTCATACCACTTTGCTGATTTCCAAGATGGATCCGATCAAGTATATCTTCGAGAAGCCTGCTTTATCTGGAAGAATTGCTAGATGGCAAATGATCCTGACAGAATATGACATCCAGTATACTACCCAAAAATCTATAAAGGGGAGTGTACTAGCTGACCATCTAGCTCATCAAGCCGTCGAAGATTATCAGTCTATGAGATTCGACTTCCCTGACGAGGACATCATGACTTTGGACAAAATCGAAGGTAATGGACCGTATGACGGACCTGAACAAGGATCCCGATGGACCCTGTACTTTGATGGTGCTTGAAATGCACTTGGCAACAGTATCGGTGCGGTACTCATTTCTCCAGAGGGTTTCCATACACCCTTCACTGCCCGACTTTGTTTCATCTGTACCAACAACATGGCCGAATATGAAGCTTGCATCTTTGGTCTCAAGGCTGCTATAGACCTGGGGATCAAATCTTTAGTCGTATTTGGGGACTCGACTTTGGTTATCAGTCAAGTCAAAGGAGAGTGGGACACCAAACATCCCAATCTTATCCCATACAAAGAACATGTCCTGACATTGTTGCCTCAGTTCGAGCAGATTACTTTCGAGCACTTCCCGCGAGAAGAAAATCAGCTAGCAGATGCTCTGGCTACAATGTCTTCCATGTTTAAACTCAACTGGGATAACGAGGCTCCCCAAATTACCATCGAGCGAATGGACGAACCTGCGCACTGTTATGAGATTAATACCGAAGAAGTAGTGTGTTGTACCCCAAAATTTGCCCTCTCATATTCTTCAAGATTTGTCAAGATCAATCTTCAAATGCTTCAAGATTTCTCAAGGGGTTGCACAGTCAAACATCCTCCTAAGCCAGTCAAAATTAGGGTTTTGTTTCTCCCAAGGAATTTGTGGTTTTCAAGGGCTCAATCAAGTCCCATAGGCCCATATACATTGTCAAGCATCCACATGTCAAGTTTCAAGACTCATAATGTCCAAATGCACAGTCAAAAGCCCTAGTTGGTTCACAATCAACTGCAGGGGCAAAATGGTCATTTGACAGTCAAAAGTCAGAATTTTTGGTCAACATCTTATTTTGAGCTCACAATCATCATTTGATCAAGTCTTGATCATGATTCCACAAGAATGGCTCAAAAATCATCAAAGATATAAAAGTTTCTATTTTGGGACAGTTGAAAAGTCAACTGTAACTTGACCAAGGCATAACTTTTTCATGGTTCATCAGAAAAATCCCATCCAATGCTCATTTTGAAGGGGATGACATTTCCTACAACTCATCTTCACATTCCAAGCCCAAGAAATGCTCTCACAAAAAGTTATCAGTTTCTACATTATAGGTCAATTTGAAAAGTCAACAAAAAGGCATTTTAAGTCAAAGACCATAACTTGAGATTGGTAAATCCAAATGACATGGGACCAAAGGCATTGGTTAGAGGACTTTAATACCTTTCCAAAATGTCCAAGAACATGTTCATATGATCAAAATTGAGCAAGATATGCATTAGAGAAGTTGGGAAATTTTTGTGAAATGGCAAAAGTCAACTATCCTTGAAACTTCAATTTTTGACAAAAGGGCCCACTTTCTTCCACTTGATCCAGCCTTGTCATGCCACACACGTGTCCCATGATTAATTTCAAGATCAAACATTTATTTTTCCATTTTATTTAATTTTTATTGATTTAATTCATTTTAAATCCATAATAATTCAAATAAAATCTAAAAATTAATGGAAGGGCATCTTTTTGATTTGGATAACTTTCATATACCACATGCCAGCTACCAAATTCGTGCTAGGCTATTTTGTGCATGAAATATTGGTTTTGCTTCAAATATGGAAAGGTCCTTTAATGGTGGTCAACAAGAATCCCAAACTTAATTGCACAAGGATACAAGCCTAGCTGCTGACCTAATTTCATTCATACATACATAAGCAAGCAAGCCAGACCTATTTCACGACCCAAGCATCACTGAAACGGCCAAAAGCAAAACTGAAAATTGTCAAAAAAAGTGTGAGATCTAGAACAAGGTTGCAAGCATTTTCAGACAAAAAGGAGAACGTGACATCCTTCCTTGCCATCCCCTGAAGCTAGCACGACCCTTACCACGCCTTAAGACCCCCTACACAATGCTGTAAGTACTCACGAAGTCCCCTCTGAACATAGAATCATGTTTCTCCATTCTTGCACTTTTTCTTGAAAATGTTAGCATATTCATACTCCTTGCTTGATTTCCAATGTAACTGCTATATTCAATTTTGTTTTTAGGCTTCATATGATGATACCCGTTCCTAGGGTTTGTGTGTGTCGTTTTTAGGCATTTTATTTTCAGGTGAAATTAGGACAAAGCATGAGTATAAATGTGATCAGGGGACCAAGACGAACATGCTCATGGTCTCAGGTAGCGTTTTCATGGCCTGAGGATGATTTTTGAAGCGATCTACGAAGTTTCCTGCGGATAGAAATCCACAGGTAAAAAAACCAGTATCAAAGGAAGAAGACGCTGACGCGTCCTTCTCTCATTCGTTTATTTTTTTTTCTCAGGGCATTGTTTGATTCACCAATATATTATTTGCTTATTATTATTATCTCAATTGAACAAGACAGCTCAGCTGGCCAAGGCGCTTATGCATAGTCCCTTGGGACCTGGGTTCGAATCCCAGGTCCCCCAAAATATTTATTTGTTCTTTTCTTCACATGATCTCATGCAACGCTATACAAGGCATTCCACCATAGGTCTCAATCATCCAGGCGCCAGGTGTTTACAAGCAGCGATCCAATGGCTTAGAGTGGACGACCACCATGTATCCAGTCAACACGTGCTACAGAGAATTCAGAAGGTCAACGCAGGCTTGGGGTTAATGGGCTTGGAATCTGCTAGCAAACCTCCATTCTGGGCCCAGAACCCCCCTTTTGGTTCATCCTTTTTTTCTTTTATTTTATATTTTCCATTTTTATTTATTAACTTTTTCCTTCTAATTATTATTATTATCACTTAAACTAATTAATTAACCTTTTCACAATAAAATCAAAAACTAATATTATTATTATTTATTAATTTCCTATTATTTTTTGTAAATAAATTATAATTAATTAATTAGTTTAATTAGGCAATTTTAATCTTTTTCTTAATAAATAAAATTAGTCTAGAATTAGGGTTTTGAAAATTTTAATTCCTTTTATTTTATTTTCATTAAAACATAAAAAACACAAAAACATTTTTTTTAAATAAATTAATTAATTAGTAATTAGGTTTAATTTCATTTAATTGCAAAAAAAGGGACAATTTCAATTCTTTTCTCAAAAAGGGTCAAAACCTCAGGACGTCCTGATTAAATCTTTCGCGCGCGTATTCATTTTTTAATTCATTATTTTTGTATCTGCTCAGGAAATGTAATAGTTAATTAGGGTTTATCGCTTTATTTACTATTTCTCGCATTTTTGTTTTCCAAACGGGTTTTTATTTTTGGCGATGTATAGACCCGCGCCTTGTAATAGCGTAGCTTTACCTTTCCGCAATTTATTTTCCGCACTCTTAACTGTTAAAATGCATGAAAGACTTGTATGAAAAATAAAATCAATCCGTAGCTCACAAATAACATGTTCAAAGATAAACATAAACTGAAATTGAACACACATGCACATGCCACTCTTAGGGTACGCCTCACTGGTTGCCTCGACGTGGTCATCAAGTATAGGGTGTCTTAGAGGTCGCCCTCCTGTCTATGATCCAGTTGCCTCGAAACGGTTGCCTCGGATAAAAAGGATCTAGGACATTAGGGTTACCACTAAGGCGTCCTACCATTGCTTTGGTGACCACACATGTCCCTTATAATCGAATTGACCCGAATAACTCCAACGATGGTGCTACCTACCTCTCAATGGTGGGATAGCACTATCTAAAGGACTCTTACACAGCCTAATTCCTTAGAGTAGGTAGATTTCTCCTGGGTACTTGCTCTCTCAAACAAACAAAAATACTTTTCGCACCTACACTTTCAAAAAGTTTTCAAACAAAACATTTCATACACTCTTGAGGACAGATACAAGAGTTACTTAGAAATTTTTTCAAACGAAACTTTTTTCAAAACCCACACACACTTGAAAAGCAAACAAATTTTGAAAACATAAGAGCAAGTACCTAAGAGCCCGTGGATAACCACTGATAGAAAGGGTGCTAACACCTTCCCTTTCTATAAATCTACCTCCCGAACCGAGAGACATCTCGAACAAGGAATTTTGCTGTGCTTTTGTCCTTTCCATGTTGGAGAACATAAAAGACGGTGGCGACTCTTTCTTACCGCGACATTTCGTGAACCAGTTAAAAAAACAGTCAGTTCTATTTCCACCGATCACAGAACTGGCGACTCTGCTAGGGATACTAATAAGTGAGGTGTACCTTAGGAATTAGACCACTCTTATGTTTTCAATTGCTTGCTTTGTTTGCTTTAATATTGTGGGCCTGTTTTGGGAGTTTCATAGATCCTAACCCGGATCTGGGGGATACCTTTTAGAAAGTAGCAACAAACTGTGAGGGAACTGTGCGGGGTATACCGACACGGTTGAAGCAGTTTGCTACGTTGATGTGGCACTTTGGTGAGTACTGGTAACCCTTGAGTCAAGTCAAGGAGAGTACGGGGCCGCCGCGTGGTGTCGTGAAGCATCAACTGACCTTAGGAACCTTACTTGACCATCCTGGCCTCTTTAGGGGTAGTGAGATGACCGACTTTGGTGCAGTCCGAAGTTGGTAGATACTCGATACTACACTCATTGAGGGTTGCTTTCTTGGAATATTTTGATCGCCAGTCCAGTGGCTAAATCAAAACAATGAACACAGAAAACAACCCAATGATATTGAGATCCTTAGAACCCGGTTACTTTTGATAGGACAGGTTTTGAACCCACCAACTTCAAGAGGGTAGTACCTAAACTTCATGCTGGCCTAAACTCTAAGGGCTGTCTGGTGTGACTTGTGTGCCTTATCATGTTTGCCTTTGTGAATACTTGTGGTGTGTCCTTATCATAACATCATAGCATCATACAACATCATATGCATCCACTAACCACTTCAAGGGTTCGAATCTTCATCTTTGTTCTTGTTTTGTAGGACATGGAAACTATCCGCAGAAAGACAATTCAGGTCAACCTTGTAAGGATCCCTCCTCAGCTTAAGGAGCTTACATCCAGGATTCCCGAGAACTCTTCATTCAATGAAAGGCATGGTAGACTCATCAGCTTGGTCAACACCAACATTGAAGAGGATATGGTGAAAGTGTTGTTCCAGTTCTTTGACCCTTTGCACCACTGTTTTACTTTCCCGGACTATCAATTGGTGCCTACTTTGGAAGAGTTTTATCAGCTTCTGAGGGTTCCCATCCTCAGTCAACTACCCTACAACGGTACGGAAAGGGAACCAAAACTTGAAGAGGTTGCTAAAGCATTATGCCTACAACCATCTGACATCAAGGGACACTGGGAAATCAGAAGTGGTATCAAAGGATTCTTGGCCAAGTTCCTGTTTGAGAAGGCCCAAGAATGTTGGAATTCCCTTGACCTACAAGCCTTTGAAGAAGTTGTGGCACTCCTTGTCTATGGGTTGATATTGTTCCCGAATCCAGATCAGCTTATAGATATCAATGCTGTCAAGATCTTCATGTCCAGGAATCCTATACCTACGTTGCTTGGGGACATCCTTCACTCATGTTACACTCGAACCATGAGAAAAAGAGGTGTTCTCATGTGCTCCACTCCTCTCTTGGCAAGGTGGTTTATTTCGCACCTTCCACAATCAGTTTTGAAGAATGAGCGGGGTTTGAGATGGTCACAACGGTTAATGACTCTTACACATGCTGATATACATTGGTGTTCTCGGTCCAGAGAAAATGTCACTATCATTGATCGTTGCAGAGAGTTTCCTAATGTTCCTTTACTTGGAATTAGAGGGGGCATTACTTACAACCCGTGTCTGGCTTTGAGACAGTTTGGATATGCTCGGAGGGATGGCCCTCATGATATGTTGATTCCTGACATAGTCTTTGACTTCGACAACGATGCACAAGGACTTCACCAGAGGTTTATCAGAGCTTGGAGGATGCCCAACAGGGTAGATAGCAAGACACTGGGGCACAAGAACTCCATCCCCCTTGAACCTTATCTCAAGTGGGTACGAGCCCGCTCCCAGAAGCTGGTGATGCCATATCCTCATGTTCTCCCTGTGATCAAAGAGCCAGTTGTGGAAAGAGAGGTGCCATACACCATTCAATATCCTGACATGCCAACATCCTGGAAAGAAATGCAAAAGAGCTGGATCCAGCTTAAGGAAGAGCGGAATTCTCTTGAAACCAGTTTACATGCCAGTGAGAAGAAGGTATTGGAGCTCACCCGCCTACTACACGAGGAAAAGACTCTCAACACCTACATCGCTCCAAAGAGGATGCGCAGTGTCTTTTGGGATTAATTATTTTGTAATGTTTTGCCCATGAGGCATTGATGTACTGAACAGATTATTTCTTAATACAATGTGTGTTCCTTCTTTGTCTACGACGAATTTGAACTTTCGAACCCTTGAATGCATTGCATAAATAACATATCATGCATCATGTGCATAACATGTACCCTTTTTTCTACAGGTTGCTTAATCTCCTTCGCTGTTTATTTCAGCAATCATCATGAATCCTGAACCTACTACTAAACAAGCTATCAAGGCCCTCCAGGCCCAGAACGCCCAGTTCCAGGAGCTGGTCATGAGCTTAGCCCAGGGTCAACAGGAGTTGAAGACTCTGCTCTTGAAGGAAAAGAAGAAGAAGAAGAAGAAGAGGACTGTGCTGTTCAACACTGGACGGAGGTTTGGGAATACACTGTAGAATGAGGCTGGTCCGGCTACCCCATCTGTTGAGAAAGACAACCCCAAGGGAGAGAGGTTCCTAGTCCCGTGGTCTCCGACAACGAGACAGATTACAATGATGAACAGTACCCTCCTGCTGAGGACAAGTACAGACAGCTGGAGGACCGGTTAAATGCTATGGAGATTCAACGTGTGCCTGGATTAGATTTTGGGGATCTAGGTTTATCTTCTGGGGTGGTGATCCCACACAAGTTCAAGGCACCTGCCTTTGCGAAGTACGACGGGGCTTCCTGTCCTAAACTACACCTCCGTTCTTATGTAAGGAAGATCCAACCTTACACTGCAGACAAGAACTTATGGATCCATTTCTTCCAGGAGAGTCTTTCAGGGACTCAACTCGAATGGTTCTATCAGCTGGATGGAACCAATATTCGTAACTGGGAGGACTTGGCTACTGCATTTTATAAGCAGTATCAGTACAATTCCGACCTCGCTCCTACGCGTACCCAGCTCCAGGGTATGTCACTAGGAACGGGTGAAGGTTTTAAGGAGTACGCGCAAAAATGGAGAGACCTGGCTGGCAGGGTGCAGCCACCGTTGACTGACCGTGAACTCGTGGACATGTTCTTGGGGACCCTGTCTGGTCCATTCTTCAACCATCTGATTGGTAATTCTTCTGCAGGGTTTACAGACCTCATTCCGACTGGTGAGAGGATAGAAGCGGGTATCAAGTCGGGGAAGATACAGAAAGGTGCCTCCTCGAGTACTGAAAAGAAGCCCTTCAAGAAGGAAGCTAGTGCTATTTATGGTCCCCGAAGACAGAGTAAACCGGAACGCCGCCAAGCTGTCAACGCGGTGGTAATTTCAAAGCCTGCTGCTGCTCCTCAGCAGTATAACCAACCAAGGGGTGAGAGACCCAAAAGGCAGTACACTCGGCTCAGTATGACCCTGTCTCAGATATTGCCGCAACTACTGTCAACCAATCTGGTAACTATCAAGGAAGCTCCGAAGGTAGTGAACACCACATCTCCAAAGTACAATCCCAACGCCCGCTGCGCTTATCACTCTGACAGCCCGGGGCATAACACAGATGATTGTTGGGCTTTGAGGAATAAGGTTCAAGACCTTATTGATGCTAAAGAGGTTGAGTTCGAGGCGCCCGAGAGGCCTAATGTGGTGACAGCTCCCATGCCCAACCATGGAGTAAATGCTATTAGGGATGACGACAACATGGAGGAATCTGAATTCGACAGCTGGATCTACCCAACGACCAACGGTGGACCGAGCAACTGGACTGCGAAAGACTTCGTACCTATTACTTTTGTCACTCAGTAATGAAATCCTTTGTTTTGAATTTGTAACAAACAATATTACTAAACTCTATGGCCCGGTGTCTTACCCGGGGCACCGTGGCTTCATTTGTGAGGGCTTATTATTTGTCACTTCCATATATCATTAATAAAAGCATTGGACATTTTTTGCATTTCAAATCTTGCGCTCCTTGTCTTTCTTTATTATATATTGCAAAAACAGCTATATTTACACACACTCACCTATACAGGTTCCAATCCACTCTGGATCTCACTGGTAACGACTCTGCTACTACCAGTTATGACTTCGAAAATCCGATCAACTTAGCCGAAGACGAAGGTGAAGATGATTGCGAAGTGCCTGGTGAGCTTGCAAGACTGTTACTCCAGGAAGAAAGAGCCATTCAGCCGCATGAAGAGCCAGTGGAAACGGTAAATCTGGGTACTGAGACAGACAGAAAGGAAGTCAAGATTGGTGCCAATCTAGAGCTCAGTGTGAAACAACGGTTGATTTAGATGCTGCATGATTATATGGAAATCTTTGCCTGGTCTTACGAAGACATGCCTGGGTTGGATACCAACATTGTGGTTCATCACCTGCCTACCAAGGAAGAATGCCCTCCGGTAAAACAGAAGGTCCGCCGTATGCGTCCAGAGATGTCCGAGAAAATCAAAGCTGAGGTTATGAAACAATTTGACGCCGGTTTTCTAGCAGTGACTTCTTACCCTCAGTGGGTTGCCAACGTGGTTCCAGTGCCGAAGAAGGATGGTAAGGTCCAAATGTGTGTTGATTACAGGGATTTGAACAGGGCGAGCCCTAAGGATGATTTCCCTCTGCCTCATATCGACGTTCTGGTTGACAACACCGCTCAGCATAAGGTATTCTCCTTCATGGATGGGTTCTCAGGTTATAATCAGATCAAGATGGCTCCTGAAGACATGGAGAAGACCACTTTTGTTACTCAGTGGGGCACCTTTTGCTACAAGGTCATGCCTTTTGGGTTGAAAAATGCTGGGGCAACCTACCAACGTGCCATGGTTGCTTTGTTTCATGACATGATCCATCACGAGATCGAAGTATATGTCGACGATATGATTGCAAGATCCCAAACTGAGGAGGAACACCTTGACCATCTACAAAAGATGTTTGACCGTCTGAAGTTGTACAAGCTGAGGTTGAACCCGAACAAGTGCACCTTCGGGGTGAGATCTGGAAAACTACTAGGTTTCGTCGTGAGCGACAAAGGTATTCAAGTGGACCCTGCCAAAGTTAAATCCATACAAGAGATGCCAACTCCCAAAACCGAGAAAGAAGTCAGAGGCTTTCTAGGACGGCTGAACTACATTGCCCGATTCATCTCACATCTAACTGCTACTTGTGAACCAATCTTCAAGCTACTGAAGAAAGATCAAGTAGTACGTTGGAACGATGAATGTCAGGCCACTTTCGAAAAAAATCAAAGAGTATCTCCAAGAACCACCCATCCTTATGCCACCGGTTGAAGGGAGACCTCTAATCTTATACTTGACAGTACTGGACAACTCAATGGGGGTGTGTGCTGGGGCAACATGACGAGTCTGGCCGAAAAGAGCACGCCATTTATTACCTTAGCAAAAAGTTTACTGACTGTGAGACCCGATACTCACTGCTCAAGAAAACTTGCTACGCTTTGGTATGGGCTGCTCGTCGGCTGAGACAGTACATGTTGACTTACACTACTCTGTTAATTTCAAAAATGGATCCAATAAAGTACATCTTCGAAAAGCCCGCCTTGTCCGGAAGAATAGCCAGATGGCAGATGATCTTGACGGAATATGACATCCAATACACGACTCAAAAAGAAATCAAAGGAAGTGTATTGGCAGACCATTTGGCACACCAGGCAGTGGATGATTACCAGTCGATGAACTTTGAATTTCCAGACGAGAATATCATGGTAGTGACTGATTGTGAAGTACCTGGACCGGATGAAGGACCTGAGGAAGGATCCCGATGGTCTATGCACTTTGACGGAGCCTCAAACGCTTTGGGTAATGGTATCAGCGTTGTGATCATATCCCCAAAAGGCACTCATACTCCACTCACTGCCCGGCTATGTTTCAACTGCACCAATAACATGGCGGAGTATGAGGCATGCATCATGGGTCTTCAAGCTGCAATTGACTTAAGGATCAAGTTTCTGAGTGTCTTCGGAGATTCCACTCTCGTGATCAATCAGATCAAAGGCGAGTGGGATATGGAACACCCAAATCTTATTCCCTACAAAGAGTATGTGTTGACATTGATCCCCCATTTCGAAGAGATAATTTTTGAACACTTCCCAAGAGAGGAGAATCAGTTGGCGGACGCGCTGGCTACGATGTCTTCTATGTTCAAAGTCAAATGGGATAACGAGGCTCCCCGGATCATTATCTGGAAATTGGATGAACCTACATATTGCTGCGATCTTGAGGCTGAGGAGGTAACTGAAAAACCTTGGTATCATGAAGTGAAGAGGTACTTGGAAGCTCAAGAATACCCCGAGGGTGCATCTGTCAACGACAAAAACTTTCTGAGAAGGTTCGTAGCAAAGTTCTTCATCAGCAACGACATTCTATACAAGCGAAATCATGATTCAACCTTACTGCGTTGTGTGGATAAGACTGAAGCAGAAAGGATCATGGCAGAGTTGCATGAAGATACCTTTAAAACACACTCCAGTGGACATACCATGGCAAAGAAAATCCTTAGGGCAGGATATTTCTGGTCCACAATGGAAGCTGACTGCTACCAACATTCTCGGACGTGTCACAAATGCCAGATCTATGCTGATAAGGTACACGTTCCTCCAGTTCCTTTGAACGTCTTGATAGCACCTTGGCCTTTTGCAATGTGGGGCATTGATATTATCAGCGAGATCAGACCTACGACATCCAACGGGCACCGCTTCATCCTGGTAGCAATTGATTACTTCACAAAGTGGGTTGAAGCTGCTTCCTATGCTACCGTAACCAAGAACGTCGTGGCACGGTTCATTCGGCACAACCTGATCTATCGATATGGCATACCTGAGAGGATCATTACGGACAATGGTACCAATCTTAACAACAAGATGATCACTGAGCTCTGCGAGCAATTCAAGATACAGCACCACAACTCTTCTCCCTACTGGCCGAAGATGAATGGGGCTGTCGAAGCGGTAAATAAGAATATTAAGAAGATTGTGCAGAAGATGACAGTGACCTACAAAGATTGGCACGAGATGTTACCGTTTGCTCTTCATGGGTACCGTACCTCAGCACGGACGTCAACAGGGGCAACACCCTTTTCCTTGGTTTATGGCATGGAGGCAGTCTTGCCTATTGAAGTCCAGATACCCTCTCTCCGGATAATGAAGGATGCAGATTTGAGCGAAGATGACTGGATCCAGACTCGGCTTGATCAATTAAACCTAATTGACGAAAAGAGACTCACTGCTATTTGTCATGGTCAGACGTACCAAAAACGGACGATCAGGGCATTTAACAAGAAGGTCAGACGACAAGAGTATCAAGTCGGAGACCTGGTAATCAAGCGCATCATTCTTCCTCAAAGTGATCCCAGGGGAAAATGGACCCCTACGTACGAAGGGCCGTTTGTGGTTAAACATATCTTCTCAAGAGGAGCTATGATTCTAACCACCATGGATGGTGACGACCTTCCTCACCCCGCCAATGCAGACATAGTAAAAAGATACTACGCATGAATAAAAGACCCACTAGGTTGACACACATAGGCAAAAATAAGGGCTTCCCGGCGAACCAAAAGGGTTCGGGCAAAAATAAGGGATGAAATGAAAAAAAAAACTGTACACCCGACAAGTCGAAAACCTGAAAAGGCGGCTTGGGCAAAAATGGGTATCCCGGTGGACTGAAAACCCGAAAGGGTGGTCCAGGCAAAAGTTAGGGATAAGCGTAATACTATGTCTCATTGGATCACCTTGCATCCAGAATTCGGCATCAACTATCAGGCTCAGACGGCATCGATCAGTCAGCTTCATCTTCAACTAAGCAGCCAAGTGATGAGACGCTTGAAGACATAAAGGCGATAGCAGAGTTGGAACCCAGTGGGATTAGTTTCACATAGCTGTTTTGTTTCCTTTTCACAAAATTGTATAAACTCTATGTTTTTCGGCGACGTTCTCTTACTAGGACGTCAGTTGTACATAAACGCCTATTTACAGGCAAATTCAAAAACCAATACGAATTCAACTTTCCAGACAAATTGCCAATTATTTTTCCTTTTTCTGTTTTGTTTTGCGAAGAACGTCCAATGTTCATTTTTGATATATGCATTTGACATTAATTGCTAACTCATAAATATTTGCATGCGAAACAAAGGATTAATTACGGGTGACGATAGAAACAGGGACAATAATGAGTTGTCTAAACGGTCTAGTTGCTCTGTCCACCAAGGTACCAAGGTAGGTTCGGCTGAAGAACGTAACCAAAATACCTTCACTCCCTGCAGAGTAAGATAAGATTCAGCGATACTCTCCCTGAGCAGAGTCGGTCTCCCATCAACCCCAAGAAGGCACAATATCTAGCAAGTCAGCAACACTTTCCCCAAGCAGAGTTAGCCTACAATCAGCCTTAAGGAAGATGGGTATCCCCAGAAAATCTCAATATTCCCCAGCAGAGTATACAGATGTTCCTAAGCAAGCATCCCCGGCAGTCTTAATATAAGATTGTTCCCCGGCGGAATACAGACATCCAGTGGAGCCACTTCCCAGTGCAGTCCAAAGTCTCCCCAGGAGAGTTGGATCAATCTCCCCAGTAGATTCTTGAAGCTTATCCCCAGTAGATTCTGGAAGCTTATCCCCTGCAGATTACGAACGCATCTCCCCGACTTTATTCAAAGGTTATTCCCCACCAGAGCTTATAACTGGGTTATCCTCATCTAATTACCACGGAAAGATCGTCCTCGGCGAAGTTCTTCCTATCCCCCAACGGAGTTCATCAAACTCCCCAACAAAACTTATCAAATGGAATCCCCAGCGGAGTTCTCATCGAAACCTCAGCGAAGTATCTCTTCCCACAGAGTAATTCCCCGCAGAGTATCTCTCTAACAAGTTTATTCCCCAACGGAGTCATCCTCTCCTATCGGTTTATTCTTGCAACCATCATCCCCAGCGGAAATGAAGAACTCTACTCTTCAACATCATCCCAGGATTCAACTTCCCGACATTCTTCAAGGATTTATTTTCCTAGACGAAAGTACATTCATAAACATCACATTATCATACACCATGACGCATGCATATACGCATCATAACACACAATCTCATTTATTCTTGAGAACATCATGACATCATGCATTTCATACATCATGACATTGCATACAACTGATGTTTTGCCTTTTCAGGAAAAAGGTCAATCCAAAGATAATTACTATCAACTGTCGCAATTCCAGATTCGATACCTATATCTAGCCAGGGCATATCTGTGAGTGATTGATTGTAGATTCGATACCTGTATCCAGCCAGGGCATATCTGCATGAAGAGTTTAGAGATTCGATACCTGTATCCAGCCAGGGCATATCTGTAGACGACTAATTCCGGATTCGATACATGTATCCTGCCAGGGCATATCTGTGAGTAATTGATTGTAGATTCGATACCTGTATCCAGCCAGGGCATGTCTGCATGAAGAGTTTAGAGATTCGATACTTGTATCCAGCCAGGGCATATCTGTAGACGACTAATTCCAGATTCGATACCTGTATCTAGCCAGGGCATATCTGTGAGTGATTGATTGTAGATTCGATACCTGTATCTAGCCAGGGTATATCTGCATGAAGAGTTTAGAGATTCGACACCTGTATCTAGCTAGGGCATTTCTGTGAGTGATTGATTATAGATTCGATACCTGTATCCAGCCAGGTCATATCTGCATGAAGAGTTTAGAGACTCGACACCTGTATCTAGCCAGGGCATATCTGTGAGTGATTGATTGGAGATTCGATACCTGTATCCAGCCAGGGCATGTCTGCATGAAGAGTTTAGAGATTCGATACCTGTATCCAGCCAGGGCATATCTGTAGACGACCAGTTCCGGATTCGATACTTGTATCTAGCCAGGACATATCTGTGGGCAATTGATTGTAGATTCGACACCTGTATCTAGCCAGGGCACATCTATGTGAAAAGTTTAGAGATTCGATACCTGTATCCGGCCAGGGCATATTTGTAGACGACTAATTCCAGATTCGATTCCTGTATCCAGCCAGGGCATATCTGTGAGTGATTGATTGTGGGTTCAACACCTGTAACAGGCCAGGAAACCATCTTTCTTTCTCAAGTACGCAAGTTCTCGCTAAGGAATCTCTTACGCGATCGACAATTTCCCGATGGCATCTTTAAGCCCATCCTCCTCTACCAACAATCTCCAAATGGCATCTATAAGCCCATTCCCGACAAGGTTCTTTCACATATCCAGATGGCATCTATAAGCCCATCCTCCCATCCATTATCTTTCCAAATGGCATCTGTAAGCCCATTCCCGTCATCACATTACTGATACTCCACTATGTGAGTGCAAATTTCTAGGCACTTTAGTGTTCAATCATCTTCCACCTTCGGATCACGAAAGGCACGCAAGCCAATCTACATCCTCAGGTCTAAGAAGATTGAACAGGGGCAACTGTTGTACCCCAAAATTTGCCCTCCCATATTCTTAAAGATTTGTCAAGATCAATCTTCAAATGCTTCAAGATTTCTCAAGGGGTTGCACAGTCAAACATCCTCCTAAGCCAGTCAAAATTAGGGTTTTGTTTCTCCCAAGGAATTTGTGGTTTTCAAGGGCTCAATCAAGTCCCATAGGCCCATATACATTGTCAAGCATCCACATTTCAAGTTTCAAGACTCACAATGTCCAAATGCACAGTCAAAAGCCCTAGTTGGTTCACAATCAACTATAGGGGCAAAATGGTCATTTGACAGTCAAAAGTCAGAATTTTTGGTCAACATCTTATTTTGAGCTCACAATCATCATTTGATCAAGTCTTGATCATGATTCCACAAGAATGGCTCAAAAATCATCAAAGATACAAAAGTTTCTATTTTGGGACAGCTGAAAAGTCAACTGTAACTTGACCAAGGCATAAATTTTTCATGGTTCATCAGAAAAATCCCATCCAATGCTCATTTTGAAGGGGATGACATTTACTACAACTCATCTTCACATTCCAAGCCCAAGAAATGCTCTCACAAAAAGTTATCAGTTTCTACATTATAGGTCAATTTGAAAAGTCAACAAAAAGGCATTTTAAGTCAAAGACCATAACTTGAGATTGGTAAATCCAAATGACATGGGACCAAAGGCATTGGTTATAGGACTTCAATACCTTTCCAAAATGTCCAAGAACATGTTCATATGATCAAAATTGAGCAAGATATGCATTGGAGAAGTTGGGAAATTTTTGTGAAATGGCAAAAGTCAACTATCCTTGAAACTTCAATTTTTGACAAAAGGGCCCACTTTCTTCCACTTGATTCAGCCTTGTCATGCCACACACGTGTCCCATGATTAATTTCAAGATCAAACATTTATTTTTCCATTTTATTTAATTTTTATTGATTTAATTCATTTTAAATCCATAATAATTCAAATAAAATCTAAAAATTAATGGAAGGGCATCTTTTTGATTTGGACAACTTTCATATACCACATGCCAGCTACCAAATTCGTGCTAGGCTATTTTGTGCATGAAATCTTAGTTTTGCTTCAAATATGGAAAGGTCCTTTAATGGTGGTCAACAAGAATCCCAAACTTAATTGCACAAGGATACAAGCCTAGCTGCTGACATAATTTCATTCATACATACATAAGCAAGCAAGCCAGACCTATTTCACGACCCAAGCATCACTGAAACGGCCAAAAGCAAAATTGAAAATTGTCAAAAAAAGTGTGAGATCTAGAACAAGGTTGTAAGCATTTTCAGACAAAAAGGAGAACGTGACATCCTTCCTTGCCATCCCCTGAAGCTAGCACGACCCTTACCACGCCTTAAGACCCCCTACACAGCGCTGTAAGTACTCACGAAGTCCCCTCTGAACATAGAATCATGTTTCTCCATTCTTGCACTTTTTCTTGAAAATGTTAGCATATTCATACTCCTTGCTTGATTTCCAATGTAACTGCTATATTCAATTTTGTTTTTAGGCTTCATATGATGATACCCGTGCCTAGGGTTTGTGTGTGTCGTTTTTAGGCATTTTATTTTCAGGTGAAATTAGGACAAAGCATGAGTATAAATGTGATCAGGGGACCAAGACGAACATGCTCATGGTCTCAGGTAGCGTTTTCATGGCCTGAGGATGATTTTTGAAGCGATCTACGAAGTTTCCCGCGGATAGAAATCCGCAGGTAAAAAAACCAGTATCAAAGGAAGAAGACGCTGACGCGTCCTCCTCTCATTCGTTAGTTTAAAATAACACGCGTTTATTTTTTTTCTCTCAGGGCATTGTTTGATTCACCAATATATTATTTGCTTATTATTATTATCTCAATTGAACAAGACAGCTCAGCTGGCCAAGGCGCTTATGCATAGTCCCTTGGGACCTGGGTTCGAATCCCAGGTCCCCCAAAATATTTATTTGTTCTTTTCTTCACATGATCTCATGCAGCGCTATACAAGGCATTCCACCATAGGTCTCAATCATCCAGGCGCCAGGTGTTTACAAGCAGCGATCCAATGGCTTAGAGTGGACGACCACCATGTATCCAGTCAACACGTGCTACAGAGAATTCAGAAGGTCAACGCAGGCTTGGGGTTAATGGGCTTGGAATCTGCTAGCAAACCTCCATTCTGGGCCCAGAACCCCCCCTTTTGGTTCATCCTTTTTTTCTTTTATTTTATATTTTCCATTTTTATTTATTAACTTTTTCCTTCTAATTATTATTATTATCACTAAAACTAATTAATTAACCTTTTCACAATAAAATCAAAAACTAATATTATTATTATTTATTTATTTCCTATTATTTTTTGTAAATAAATTATAATTAATTAATTAGTTTAATTAGGCAATTTTAATCTTTTTCTTAATAAATAAAATTAGTCTAGAATTAGGGTTTTGAAAATTTTAATTCCTTTTATTTTATTTTCATTAAAACATAAAAAACACAAAAACATTTTTTTTAAATAAATTAATTAATTAGTAATTAGGTTTAATTTCATTTAATTGCAAAAAAAGGGACAATTTCAATTCTTTTCTCAAAAAGGGTCAAAACCCTCAGGACGTCCTGATTCAATCTTTCGCGCGCGTATTTATTTTTTAATTCATTATTTTTGTATCTGCTTAGGAAATGTAATAGTTAATTAGGGTTTATCGCTTTATTTACTATTTCTCGCATTTTTATTTTCCAAACGGGTTTTTGTTTTTGGCGATGTATAGACCCGCGCCTTGTAATAGCGTAGCTTTACCTTTCCGCAATTTATTTTCCGCACTCTTAACTGTTAAAATGCATGAAAGACTTGTATGAAAAATAAAATCAATCCGTAGCTCACAAATGACATGTTCAAAGATAAACATAAACTGAAATTGAACACACATGCACATGCCACTCTTAGGGTACGCGTCACTGGTTGCCTCGACGTGGTCATCAAGTATAGGGTGTCTTAGAGGTCGCCCTCCTGTCTAAGATCCAGTTGCCTCGAAACGGTTGCCTCGGATAAAAAGGATCTAGGACATTAGGGTTACCACTAAGGCGTCCTACCATTGCTTTGGTGACCACACATGTCCCTTATAATCGAATTGACCCGAATAACTCCAACGATGGTGCTACCTACCTCTCAATGGTGGGATAGCACTATCTAAAGGACTCTTACACAACCTAATTCCTTAGAGTAGGTAGATTTCTCCTGGGTACTTGCTCTCTCAAACAAACAAAAATACCTTTCGCACCTACACTTTCAAAAAGTTTTCAAACAAAACATTTCATACACTCTTGAGGATAGATACAAGAGTTACTTAGAAATTTTTTCAAACGAAACTTTTTTCAAAACCCACACACACTTGAAAAGCAAACAAATTTTGAAAACGTAAGAGCAAGTACCTAAGAGCCCGTGGATAACCACGGATAGAAAGGGTGCTAACACCTTCCCTTTCTATAAATCTACCTCCCGAACCGAGAGACATCTCGAATAAGGAATTTTGCTGTGCTTTTGTCCTTTCCATGTTGGAGAACATAAAAGACGGTGGGGACTCTTGCTTACCGCGACATTTCGCGAACCAGCTTAAAAAACAGTCAGTTATATTTCCACCGATCACATAGTAGAACAACCCTGGTTTCAATAAATCAAAAGGTATCTCCAGACTAGAGAATACCCTGAAGGAGCTTCCGTCAATGAAAAAAGTTCTTAAGGAGATTTGCTGCCAAGTTCTTCCTAAGCAATGGCATCCTTTATAAGCGCAGCCATGATTGTGTTCTACTTCGTTGTGTGGACAAAGCTGAAGCAGAGTTGATCACGACTGAAGTACACAGTGGTACATTTGGCACCCATTTGAGCGGACATACGATGGCTAAGAAGATTCTAAGGGCTGGCTACTACTGGTCTACCATAGAAGCTGATTGTCACCAACATTCCCGTACTTGCCACAAGTGCCAAGTCTACACCGACAAGGTACATATTCCTCTTATTCCTCTCAACGTTCTGACAGCTCCTTGGCCATTCTCAATGTGGGGCATTGACATAATTGGAGAGATCAAGCCCACGGCGTCCAATGGACATCGCTTCATCTTGGTCGCTATTGATTATTTTACCAAGTGGGTCGAAGCAGCTTCCTTTGCCTCTGTTACAAAGAATGTGGTTGCCCACTTCATCAAGCAGAACCTCATATGCCGGTATGGTGTCCCCGACAGGATCATCACAGACAACGGTACAAATATGAACAATACTATGATCACCGCTCTATGCGAACAGTTCAAGATTTATCATCACAATTCATCTCCCTATCGGCCGAAGATGAACGGTGCTGTTGAAGCTGCGAACAAAAATATCAAGAAGATCATTCAAAAAATGACAGTTACCTACAAAGACTGGCATGAGATGTTACCGTTTGCTCTGCATGGATATCGTACCACGACACGTACTTCAACAGAGGCAACACCATTTTCTTTGGTGTATGGCATGGAGGCTGTCCTACCCATGGAAGTTCAAATTCCTTTCTTAAGGATTATGAAGGACGCTGGTTTAAGTGAGGACGATTGGATTCAGACCCTGCTTGATCAACTCAATTTGATCGACGAGAAGCGACTTACTTCTGTTTGCCATGGTCAGACGTATCAAAAACGAATGATCAAAGCTTTCAACAAGAAAGTCAGGCGTCAGATATATCAAGTCAGAGATCTTGTAATCAAGCGGATCATCTTACCGCAAAGTGATCCCAGGGGCAAATGGACTCCTACTTACAAAGGACCATTTGTGATCAAGAGCATCTTTTCTAGTGGGGCAATGATTTTGACACCATTGACGGCGACGATTTACCGCACCCTGCGAACACAGATATAGTCAAAAGATACTACGCATAAAACGACCCGACAAGTTGAAAACCCGAAAGGGCGACTTGGGCAAAAAAGGGCATCCTGGTGAATCGAAAACCCGAAAGGGCGGTTCAGGCAAAAATTAGGGATAAAACAAAAAAATCTGTACACCCGACAAGTTGAAAACCCGAAAGGGCGACTTGGGCAAAAAAGGGTTTCCCGGTGGATCGAAAACCCGAAAGGGCGATTCAGGCAAAAGTTAGGGAATTAAAACGTATGACTGTGTCTCATCAGATCAATTTAAAGAACAATCTCTTCATCAACAAGCTCCGAGCTTCCGATTGACCTAGTCATCGGCGGACAAAGCAGTGAATGGACAAGATATTCAGAGTCGTGAAGGCTATAGCAGAATGGGAATCCCATGGAATTGTTACACATAGCCATCTGTCTTTTGTATAAAAAATTTCAATTTTTACGACAACATTCTCTTACTAGGATGTCTGTCTCCTTTGTACAAAAATACTCACAAAAGTTAATACAAAAATACTTCAAAGTGCAAAAATTTGCTTGCCTTTTTTTTTCATTTTTTTTTCACTTATGTTTTATTTGAAAACATCCAATGTTTTGTTAAATAGGCATATGCATTTGAATATAATCACTGCTTACAAATAAAACAAATTGAAAAAGGATAATTACTGATAGGTTGAAGGAGTAGGAAGAAATCTTTATGCCATTCCAGAAGAAATCCCCTATGATACATCATTCAGATCCTCAACAAGGTTAAATGTGGAGTATATTTCCCCACCTAAGCTGAATTTCAAAATGCCCATCGGAGTCAAGTTTCAAGATCCCCAGTGGAGTCAAGTTTCAAGATCCCCAGTGGAGTCCAAAAACCCTGAAAATCCTATCCCCGGCGGAGCCAGAATAGTGAGCATTTCCCCACAGATTTATTTCCCAGCAGATTGAAGATTCTCAGTCTCATTTCTCCAGCAGAGGTCTCCCAGGTTTTAACTCCCCAGTAGAGATTTTTCAGAGTTTCCCTTATTCCCCAAGCAGTCAGCAAGGTTTTTCTCATCTTCAAATCCTCAACATGGGTCAAGGATTTATTTTCCCCGACAGCGGTCAAAGATTTCGTTATCTCCAGCTATCCGAATTTTATCTTCCTCAACAAGACGACTACTCAGCTTACATGCATAACCATCACATTCATATATCATAAACATTGATGAAATACAGTTCATTGCATCATACATATCATGCAACATAACTTTGTGTTTTAGCTAACATTTTATCCTTTTCAGGATAAGATTAAAAGACTATCATTAACAATTATTCAGATACAATATGGATACACCCCAGATACGGCGGTCATTCTATTACTCATTCAGAGTTTCAAGTCAAATACAGTACAGATACACCCCAGACACGGCGGTCATTCTACTACTCATTCAGACTTCAGCAATCCGATACAAACTAGATACGCTCCAGACACCACGGCCATTCTATCTCTCATTCAGATTCAATTATCAACCTCAAGTTCAGATATGCTCCAGACACGGATGCCATTCTGACCCTTACACCAGCGGTTTGATTCCCTCAGTGCAGTCGCCACGAAAGTCATTCTACTACTCATACAGATCTCAACTTCAGATACAGTCCAGATACGCTCCAGACGCGGTTGCCATTCTGTCACTCATTCAGAGTTTATCCCCAGCACACAGTTGCTCCATACACAAATATTTCTCTATTACCCGGATACAATACAGATACACTCCACACACGGCAGTCATTCTGATATTCATTCAACATTCAAACACAGTTACAACTCAGATACGCCCCAGACGCGGACGCCATTCTTTTGCTCATAGAAACTCAGTCTCCAGAAATAGTTCAAGTGCATTCCAAACACGGATACCATTTTGATACTCATTCTTTTGGCCTACAGCATTGCAATTCAACAAAGGTTCTTGAATGGCGTCTTTAAGCCCATCTCCATTAAGATTCTGCCATCTCCAAATGGCGTCTTTAAGCCCATTCCCGCACCTATGTTTTGACGAGTGCAAATTTACGGGCACTCTAGTGTCCAATCCTCTTTTACCTTCCAGTCGCTAAAGGCAAACTTGCCAATCTAACTCTTCAGGTTCAAGAAGATTGAACAGGGGCAACTGTTGTACCCCAAAATTTGCCCTCTCATTTCATCAACACTTTCTCATCACAAGACTCCTGGAATTCAGGATCAAGCTAGGGTTTGCTCTGCCCAAGACCCCTCCTTGCACTGTTAACCCAAATTAGGGTTTGAGTTTTGTGATACGGTGGGAGAACTGACTATGGTTTTGCGTTTGTTTTTGCAAATGTTTCGGTTGAGCAAGAGTCGCCACCGACTTTTTATTTTATCCTAAGGAAAGGTTTAAAAAGCACAGCAAAAAACCTTTGAGATTTTTCTTGGGTTCGGGGAGTAGATTATAGAAAGGGAAGGTATTAGCACCCTTTCTATCCATGGTTATCCATGGGCTCTTAGGTACTTGCTTAGATCAACTTGCCTTGGTTTTCAATTGTTTGAAATGGTGCTTTGTGTGTGGCTTTGAAAATGTTTTGAAAAAGATGCCTTGTCTAGGCTACCCTTGTAACAATTATTTACTCGAATGTTTTACAAAAGGTGTTTGTCTTTTTGAAAAGATGTTCTAAGGTTTTTTTGAAAGTTTGTTTTGAAAGTGTTTGTGAAGTGTGGTTTGAAAAATAGGCAAGTGTTTTGTTTTGCAAGTTGACAAGTACTTAAGAGCTATCTACCCTAAAGTTCTCAAAGATTTTTGCTATGTTTTAACCCTTTTAACAATTTTGTTCCACCATTGTATTTGGTGGACAATCTTGTGTTAGGATGTGAAAGGGACGGGCGCGGGTCATCGTTTAGACCATAATTGCAATGATGCCAAGTATCTTTGGGCAATTGTTCTTTTTAAGGGATTTGATCATTTTTTAGGTAACTTTCGAAAGCGTCATCGAGGGACTATGATCATTTGAATTGTTTGCTTTGCCCAAAGAGACCTAACATGCAATATGGCCTAATTTTGAAAGGCAACAAGTGGATGTAACCCTAGGGGTGTTAGTGTGCAAGTGTGTTTTATTGTATACAAGAGTTTTTTCTTTGAATTAGGTTTTTCTATTTCATTGATTTTATCTTGCCATACACGTCCTAATTACTAGCAATAAGAAGCGGAAATATAAAATCCTACGCTATTACAACAATTAGGGGAGGGGGATACACATTTGTACATGGGGGGTTCAACGAGAAAAATAGACAAAAAAGAAAATAGCAAAAAACAAGATATATAGAGAGAGAGAGAGGGAGCCCGCGCGCTGTTGAGAGGTCATCAGAAGTTCTGACTCAGATCCGCTGCCAGATGATCAACCTCTTGGTTAAACTGTATGAGTCAGAACTTCTGACTCTGGCACCTGCAAAACAGAACCCTGTTAGTGGGGAAATCAGAAGTTTTGACTCCCCTGCGCTGCAAGACAAAAGTTTGTTAGTGGAGAAACCAGAAGTTCTGATTCTGCTGAAAAGTCAATAATTCTCAGAGGTTCTGATATCATTGACAGCAAAACAGGCTTCAGATGTGCTAACATCAAAGTCAACACTTGGCTTTTCCCTGTACTAATCAGAACATCTGCAATTCTGTTGTTATTCCACAAAACAAGAAACATATTTGGAACAGATCCAGCAAATGCAAAAATGTTTCAGAGGTCAGAACCAACAAGGTCACAGGAAAGTCCTATACTGGCTCAGAACGTTCTGAGGTATGAAAATCCTCAGAATATAAACAGCAACAACATGATATTTACATTATGTTTATTTGAGTATGCACAGCTGATGATGCTTAGCAGCGTGATGAAGGTCAGCAGGTACTTACCTGGCTGTTGGAAAAGTTTGTGGGTGAAAGTTAGCTTTTGGCTCTGGTGGTGTTCTGGACAGATTTTCTTTGAAAAGGGTAGGTAAAGGTGTATACGTACGTAGGGTCAGAAGTTTGGAAAGGGTGTCTTTTGGTTCACAAAGAAAACTGGGTATTTGATGAAGTTTGAAGGTGAGAAACTCAAAGTTATGAAACAAACTGGAGATTTTGGCAGAGTTTCAGAATGCTATGTTGCTAAGAGTTTCTGTTTCTCTCTTAGCAATTTTTTCTGTTTATTTTTTAAACGCCCTTTGCAGTGGACAATGACTCTTTATTTATAGGCAAAGTTCTTGTGGGTGCCTTGAACATTAAGGCGCCAACAGAGTTTGAATTGCTCTTTGACAGAAATTCCTGGGAAGTTGTGATAACAGATAGCCTTCAGCCTAGGCTGCAGCAGCAGGCGTAGATTGGGGAGAAGTGACCTCTGAAGTGGGCGGTGGCGCGTAGACCCATGCCAGAATCTGCACAAAAGCGTTTTCCAAGCCACACGTGAATGTTCAGGAGTGGTTGGAAGCATTAATGGGCATTAAATGGTGATAAGACCTATCAACATCAATATTCTGGTAATGGAAACCAACGTTGAATCAGCAGCGTAAGCCATGCTCGGCCTTGGCTTCCTGTTGTCTTAGTAAGCTCTGGAGATTCTCCTGATTTTCTGATACGTTCCTTGGATTTACTTCTGGACCTCCTGGGCTTAGAGATTCTGTATCAGTGTAACACCCACTCATCTGACCTTTTCATCTTCTGAATTCAGCATGTTCTGAAGGAGCCTTCAGACTTCCCTGCTTCTCTTGCATTCCTTTAGCAAATTCTGACTGAGCTTGTATAACTGCTGAAAGGGGCATGTTCTGTCTGAGGCTTACATACTGAACCACGTTTACAACTTCTGATTGAGCTGATGTAGCTGCTGAAAAGCCAACTTCTGACTACGCTGAGCCAAGCTTGCAACTTCTGACCGTTTTTATCTGGAATTGGTCCAGAAGTTCTGAAGCGCTGATTTTTTCTTAAACACTCATTTTTTAGAGAAACGTTCCAAGTACTTAGAATTTGATTTTTCTCAAGATAAAGGCGTTGTTTTTGGAGCTCGTGAGATCATCTTGCTCTTGTAAGTGGCTTGCTTGGGCAAAAAAGGATAACTCAGGACTTGGATTTGTTTCAGAGGGACCTTGAAAATCCAAGATGGTTTCCTGAAGAAAGAGAGGGCAAATTTTGGGGTACAACAGTTTCCCCTGTTCAATCTTCTTGAACCTGAAGAGTTAGATTGGCAATCTTGCCTTTCGCGACTCGAAGGTAAAAGGAGATTGGACACTAGAGTGCCCTTAAATTTGCACTCGTCAAAACAAAGGATGCGGAAATGGGCTTAAAGATGCCATTTGGAGATGGGCTTAAAGATGCCATCTGGAATGGTGGCAGAATCTTGTCGGGGATGGGCTTAAAGATGCCATCTGGAATGAAAATCAGAAAGGTGTCCATGTTTTGAACCATCTCTGAACTGGGGTTTGAATAAGAAATAGAGCAACATCTGTTGTTGGGAAGCGTCCGTAAACTGTTTTCAAAAGTTGCATCTGAACAAGTTGATAGATTAACATCCGTTGTTGGGAAGAATCCATAAACTGTTTTCAGAAGTCTTGAGGTTGAATAAGCAATAGAGCAGCATCCGTTGTTGGGAAGCGTCCGTAAGCTGTTTTCAAAAGTTGTATCTGAACAAGTTGGTAGATTAACATCCGTTGTTGGGAAGAATCCATAAACTGTTTTCAGAAGTCTGGAGGTTGAATAAGCAATAGAGCAGCATCCGTTGTTGGGAAGCGTCCGTAAACTGTTTTCAAAAGTTGCATCTGAACAAGCGATAAACTAACATCCGTTGTTGGGAAGAATCCATAAACTGTTTTCAGAAGTCTTGAAAAGAAACTGAACAAGCGATAGGTTAACATCCGTTACTTGGAGAACCCGTAAACTGTTTTTCAGAAATCTTGAAGTTTGAATAAGCAATAGAGCAGCATCCGTTGTTGGGAAGCGTCCGTAAATTGTTTTCAAAAGTTGCATCTGAACAAGTTGGTAGATTAACATCCGTTGTTGGGAAGAATCCATAAACTGTTTTCAGAAGTCTTGAGGAACCGGCGTAGGGCTTCCTGGGGATGAGCTCGTGTGAAGCTGCATCTGGATGAATCTGGAATGAGAATCAGAATGTTGCCATGTCTGGGTCGCATCTGAACTATTCCTGGAAAGAATCTCGGGAGATAATGATTATTGTCTGTCGACTGTTCTTACCTGAAAAGGTAAAGGGTTAGTTGTATGCAGTGTCATGATGCATGATGCAATGTATGTTATATGATATGGATGTAAATGTATGCGCATGTAAGCTGGAGAGCTGTCTTGCAAGGATAGACGAATCCGCGATGGCTGAAGATAGAAGCATCTTGACTGCTGCCGGGAAGAATAATTCCTTGGCTGCTGCTGGGGAAGAGAATTCCTGATGACTTCTACTGGGGAGTTCCAATCTAATAGACTCATGCTGGGGAGGTAAGACTGAGAATCTTCAGTTTGGTGGGAAGTATCTCTGGCGACTTCACTGGGGAACTCAAGATTTGCCCTCCCAAAACTCTGTGGGGAGAAGGTTCATTAGTCTGGCTTCGCTGGGGATTGATAATTTGAAGTTTTAGCTCGGCTGGGGATACTGAAACTTAAATTCTGAGGGGAATTGAGTTCGGGAGGATTCTCTGGCTGGGGATAACAAAGATAAACTCCTCTGGGGATTGTATTGATAAGTTATGTTGGGGAACTTTGATGAACTCCGCTGGGGATAGGAATAAATTTGGCGAGTGCGATCTTCCGTGGCAATAAGCTGAGGATAACCCAGTTATAAGCCCTTGTGAGGAATAACCTTGAATAAAGCTCGGGAGAGACGTCCATACTCTGCAGGGGATAAGCTTCCAGAATCTACTGGGGACAAGCCTCAAGACTTGCTGGGGGATATGGATTCCAAATCTCCTGGGGGTTTCCTTTGAAAGGGTATCAAGATATCCAACTGTATCTTCAACCTATCAGTAATCCTCTTTCTTGATTCATAAGGAAATGATTATGTTCAAATACATATGCCTTTTTAACAAAACATTGGACGTTTCTCAAAATAAAACAAATAGTGCAAGAGAAAAAGTGAAAGGAAATGACACAAATTTCTGGGAAAAGCATTTGTATTAACTTTCTCTGAGTATATTTGTACAAGGGAGACAATCATCCTAGTAAGAGGATTTTGTCGTAAATATTTGAAAGATTTATACAAAATAAAGATGGCTATGTGAAATAATTCCATGGGATCCCATTCCGCTATAGCTTTCACAACTCTGAATATCTGTCCTTTCAATGCTTCGTTTACCGATGACTGGATTGTTCAGAAACCTAGAACTGGTTGATGAAGAGATTATCTTCGAAGTGATCCGACGAGACATAGTCATACGCTTTGATTCCCTAACTTTTGCCCGAATCGCCCTTTCGGGTTTTCGATCCACCGGGAAACCCCTTTTTGCCCAAGCCGCCCTTTCGGGTTTTCAACTTGCCGGGTGTACAGATTTTTTTATTTTTATCCCTAACTTTTGCCTGAACCGCCCTTTCGGGTTTTCGGTTCACCGGGATGCCCATTTTTGCCCAAGCCGCCCTTTCGGGTTTTCGACTTGTCGGGTTATTTTATGCGTAGTATCTTTTGACTATGTCTGCATTCGCAGGGTGCGGCAAATCGTCACCGTCCATGGTGGTTAGAATCATCGCACCACCAGAAAATATGCTCTTGATCACAAATGGTCCTTCATATGTAGGAGTCCATTTTCCCCTGGGATCACTTTGCGGCAAGATAATCCGCTTGACTACTAGATCTCCGACTTGATACACTTGACGTCTGACTTTCTTATTGAAGGCCTTGAGCATTCGTTTTTGATACGTCTGACCATGGCATATAGCAGCGAGTCGCTTCTCGTCGATCAGATTGAGTTGATCAAGTCGGGTCTGCATCCAATCATCTTCATTCAAACCTGTGTCCTTCATAATCCTTAGAGAAGGAATCTGAACCTCCATAGGCAGGACAGCTTCCATGCCATATACCAAAGAAAATGGGGTTGCCCCGGTTGAAGTACGTGCCGTCGTACGGTATCCATGTAGAGCAAACTGTAACATCTCATGCCAGTCTTTGTAAGTGACTGTCATTTTCTGAATGATCTTCTTAATGTTTTTGTTCGCAGCTTCAACAACACCGTTCATCTTCGGCCGATAGGGAGATGAATTATGATGATAAATCTTGAACTGTTTGCACAATGCGGTGATCATCGTGTTATTCAGATTTGTACCGTTGTCTGTGATGATCTTGTCTGGAACACCATACCGGCATATGAGATTTTGTTTGATAAAGCGGGCAACCACATTTTTAGTAACAGAGGCGAAGGAAGCTGCTTCGACCCATTTGGTGAAATAGTCAATGGCAACCAGGATGAAGTGATGTCCGTTGGAAGCCATGGGCTTGATCTCTCCAATCATGTCAATGCCCCACATTGCAAACGGCCAAGGAGCAGTCAGAACGTTGAGAGGAACCGGAGGGATGTGAACCTTGTCAGCATAGACTTGACATTTGTGGCAAGTACGGGAATGTTGATGGCAGTCAGCTTCCATGGTAGACCAGTAATAGCCTGCCCTTAGGATCTTCTTAGCCATTGTATGCCCGCTCAAGTGAGTGCCAAATATGCCGCTGTGTATCTCAGTCATGATCAATTCTGCTTCAGCTTTGTCTACACATCGGAGTAATACATAATCATGGCTTCGTTTGTAAAGGATGCCGTTGCTCAGGAAGAACTTAGCAGCAAATTTCCTTAAGAACTTCTTGTCATTTACGGAAGCTCCTTCGGGATAATCTCTAGTCTCGAGATGCCTTTTGATTTCATGGAACCAGGGTTGTTCCACTACTTCTTCGGTATTAATCTCCTGACAATGTGCAGGTTCATCCATTCGCTCGATGGTGATTTGGGGAGCCTCGTTATCCAAGTTGAGTTTAAACATGGAGGACATTGTAGCCAGAGCATCTGCTAGCTGATTCTCTTCTCGCGGGAAATGCTCGAAGGTAATTTGCTCGAAATGAGGCAACAGTGTCAGGACATGTTCTTTGTATGGGATAAGATTAGGATGTTTGGTATCCCACTCTCCTTTGATTTGACTGATAACCAAAGCCGAGTCCCCAAATACGATCAAAGATTTGATCCCCAAGTCTATAGCAGCCTTGAGACCAAAGATGCAGGCTTCATACTCAGCCATGTTGTTTGTGCAGCTGAAGCAAAGTCGGGCCGTGAAAGGTGTGTGACAACCTTCCGGAGAAATGAGTACTGCGTCGATACCGTTTCCAAGTGCATTTGAAGCACCATCAAAGTACAGGGTCCATCGGGATCCCTTTTCGGGTCCGTCATACGGTCCGTTACCTTCAATGTTGTCCAAATTCACGATGTCCTCGTCTGGGAAGTCAAATCTCATGGGTTGATAATCTTCGATAGCTTGATGAGCCAGATGGTCAGCTAGTACACTCCCTTTTATAGCTTTTTGGGTGGTGTACTGGATGTCATACTCAGTTAGGATCATCTGCCATCTGGCTATTCTTCCAGATAAAGCGGGCTTTTCGAAGATATACTTGATAGGATCCATTTTGGAAATCAACAAGGTAGTATGAGTCAACATATACTGCCTTAGTCGGCGAGCAACCCATACCAAAGCGCAGCAAGTTTTCTCGAGCAGTGAGTAGCGAGTCTCACAGTCGGTAAACTTTTTGCTAAGGTAATAAATAGCATGCTCTTTTCGACCAGACTCGTCATGCTGGCCCAAAACACACCCCATTGAGTTATCCAAGACGGTCAGATACATGATCAATGGTCTCCCTTCGACAGGTGGCATCAGAATAGGAGGTTCTAGCAAATACTCCTTGATCTTATCGAAAGCAGCTTGGCAATCGTCGTTCCATTCAACTACCTGATCTTTCTTCAAGAGTTTGAAAATTGGCTCACAGGTAGAAGTCAGATGGGAGATGAATCTGGCAATATAGTTCAAGCGCCCCAAGAACCCTCTAACCTCCTTTTCAGTACGGGGAGCAGGCATCTCTTGTATTTCTTTCACTTTTGCTGGATCGACTTCAATGCCTTTGTTGCTTACAATGAATCCCAGAAGTTTACCAGACCTAACTCCAAAAGTGCACTTACTTGGATTCAGCCTGAGTTTGTATTCTTTCAATCTGGCAAACAGCTTTTCTAGATGTTCAAGGTGCTCCTCCTCTGTTTGTGACCGAGCTATCATATCGTCTACGTAAACTTCAATCTCATGATGTATCATATCATGAAACAAAGCTACCATGGCGCGTTGATAAGTTTCCCCTGCGTTCTTCAGCCCGAACGGCATCACCTTGTAACAGAAAGTGCCCCATTGTGTGACAAAAGTTGTTTTCTCCATATCCTCGGGGGCCATTTTGATTTGATTGTAGCCTGAGAATCCATCCATGAAGGAAAACACTTTGTGCTGAGCTGTATTGTCGATCAAAATGTCAATGTGTGGAAGTGGAAAATCATCTTTGGGGCTGGCCCTATTCAAATCCCGGTAGTCCACACACATCCTGACTTTGCCATCTTTCTTAGGTACTGGCACGATGTTAGCGACCCATTGAGGATAGGACGTAACAGCCAGAAAGCCAGCGTCGAATTGCTTCATTACTTCTGCTTTGATCTTTTCAGACATGTCAGGCCTCACTCGGCGGACTTTTTGCTTGATCGGTGGACAATCCTCTCTTGTGGGGAGACGGTGAACCACGATGTCTGTGTCTAAACCCGGCATGTCTTCATAAGACCAAGCGAAGATTTCAACATACTCATTCAACAATTGTATCAGGCGTTCCTTGACACTTGGTTCCAGATTGGCACCCACTTGTACCTCTTTCCGGTCTTCCTCGGTTCCCAAATTGATAGTTTCCAATGACTCTTCGTGAGGTAAGATGGCCCTTTCCTCTTGCTGTAGAAGTCTGGCTAGTTCCCCTGGTACTTCACAACCTTCGTCATCTTCATACTCGGCTTGATTGACCAGATCTCCAGAGTTATTGAAGGATATAGCAGAATAGTCACCCATGGAATCCGGAGTGGATGGGTACCTGCACTTGTGATTGTGGGTGTGTGTAAGGGATAGCCATCCTTAAACAAAAATGCAAAAGGAAAGAAAATGAACACAACAGTTTATCAAATGAAAAACGTCCAATGAATCATTAAACATGGCATATGGATATGAAAGTAATCAAAACCCTTACAAATGGACCTACATGCCCCGGGCAAGGCATGAGGTAAAAAGATAGTGTACGGACTGTCTGAAGATAAATATTACAGACCAAATAGGAAATGTTTGACAGATAAATTACTGATGAATAAAAGTGATGGGGACAAGATCTTTTGCCTCCCAGTTGCACAATCCTCCTTTGACAGTTGGATAAATCCACTCTTCGATGTTGCTCTCTTTGTCTTCGTCCTCCAAAGCGTTGATTCCATAGGGAGAAATTTTGACTGGCGCTCTCTCAATCTTCGAACGACGCATAGCTTTCTGGCCCGCGGTAGTGAACCCTAATCCAAATTTGTCGGTCTTATGTGGAATATCAGGCAACTGCCCCCATGCTGAATTCTTCCCCTCCTTTATTGCGGCCCTTGCGTCCTCCAGAGATGCCATCCTGGCCATCTGCCTCGGTGTCTCAGCTGCCAACTTTGCTACTGTTATTTCAGGAAGGACTTCTTCGAAATGCTGAAAAGGTGTCTCGATGAACTCCCCTTCTACCTCCACATACCGGAAAGAGTTCAAGTGGCTAATCATGTACTCCTCTTCGCCATGGACAGTAATGATCTTTCCCTTGACAGGATACTTCAACATCTGATGTAAGGAGGAGGTGACTGCCCCAACATGATGTATCCAAGGCCTACCCAACAAGCAAGAGTATGACGGACGGATGTCCATCACATAGAAAGTAGATTTAAACACCTCAGTGCCTATCTTGATGGGAATTTCAACCTCCCCATGGACCATTCTCTTCGAACCATCGAAAGCTCTGACAACGATATCACTCGGTTTCAACTCTAACCCTTCATAATCTAGTCGGTCCAAGGCCTTCTTAGGCAGTACATTCAGCGACGAACCAGTGTCGACCAAGACATGTGCGAGAGTAGTTCCTCGGCACTCGACTGAGATGTGCAACGCATCATTGTGGTTTCTACCTTTAGGAGTTAGGTCGGCATCAGAGAAACCTAATCCATTGTCCGCAGTCAGGCTAGCCACGCAATTTTGAAATTGATCCGCAGAGGTTTCCTGGGGCACATGGGCTGCCTTCAGGAATTTTATCAGAGCTTTAGCGTGCGCTTCCGAGCAAAGTAGCAGTGCCAGCATGGAGATCTTTGATGGGGTTTGCCCCAGTTGTTCTACCACATCGTAATCACTCCTTTTGATTATCCTCAAAATCTCATCCATTTCCTTCTTGGAGGTTTCCGGAATGACCAAGGGTTGAGCCCTCGTCCTGACGAGCTCATCTTGGATTCCCTTACCTTTGTCAGCAGTGGTAGGAGGGACAGTACTAGGAACAACAACATCTTCAATCAAAGGGGTTCTAGCAGAGAGTTTTATTGGTGCAGGGATGACCTTGTCGGCAGGTGAGGGTCCAAAGATTGCTCTTGGAGGGGCAATCTCTGGAGAAAATATTCTCCCGCTCCGGGTGATTTTGCTAGTGCCTGCAATGTTACCAATGCTGGCTTCTTCATCATCCGAACTTTCTTCAGTTATTTCGATTTGTTTAATACCATGGTAGTAGACGTCACCGCCATAGTTCCATGGTATTGACTTCTCAGAAACATAGGGGCCAGGCCCTGGCATTGTTATCTTCAAAGGAACAGATTTCGTAGCTGGTGTAATCTTAACAGGCTTTTTGACGGCCTTGGAAAGATTGGCGTGAATGGTTATGATTGAGACATCTTCAGTATGGGTTGGAGTAGCAGAAACTTTTTCAAACAAAATTTGTCGACTATCCATAAGGCCTTGGATGCCTTTCTTCAGTAACGGACAATCAAACGGCAGAGAGTAACAACAATAGCAGTCTTCTTTACATCCCGGGAAGATCCCGGCCCTTAACAGATTCAACTTGATGGTTAGCAATGGAGTTATCAGATCATTGACATCAGCAACATACAAATCCTCTTCAATGGCATTGACATTTCGGCCGTGCTTTGGCATGGGAGCAGATATCACATTAGGCTTCTCCGGAGCGTCAAACTCCACCTCCTTCGCCTCTATCAGGTCTTGGATCTTATGCTTGAGTGCCCAACAATCATTGGTGTCGTGCCCGACACTGTCAGAATGGTAGGCACATTTAGCATTAGGATGATAATGCGGAGATGACGTATTCACATTCTTTGGTGCCTCCTTGATGGTAGCGAGATTCAATTTTAACAGATGGGGAAGCACTTGCGCTGGAGTCATATTAATACGGGTGAACTGCCGTTGTGGCCGTTCCACTCGTTGTTGATTTGGTCTGGATTGGTTATAGCGAGGCTGCTCACTCGAAGGGTTTTGAATCATTACGGCCCCCACGGTCGGCCGGCGCTCAGTCTTCCCTGCTCTTCTCTGAGAATATACCACAGCTGTTTCCTTCTTAAAAGGTTTCTTCTCAACACTTACAGCAACACCCTTCTGAATCTTTCCTGACTTGATGCCAACTTCTATTCTTTCGCCTGTTAAGATCAAATCGGTAAACCCCGCGGAAGAGTTACCAATTAGATGATTGAAAAATGGCCCAGATAGGGTCCCTAGAAACATATCAACAAGTTCACAGTCGGTTAAAGGAGGCTGCACCCTGCCAGCCAAATCCCTCCATTTTTGTGCATATTCTTTGAATCCCTCGCCTGTTCCTAGTGACATACCCTGAAGTTGGGTATGAGTAGGAGCAAGGTCAGAATTATACTGGTATTGTTTGTAGAAGGCGGTGGCCAAGTCTTCCCAATTTTGGATGCTGGTTCCCTCTAGCTGATAAAACCACTCCAGTTGAGCCCCAGAAAGGCTGTCTTGAAAGAAATGTATCCAAAGGTTCTTATCTGCCGTATAGGGTTGGATCTTTCTTACGTAGGACCTGAGATGCATTGTTGGACAGGACAGCCCATCATACCTCACAAACACTGGCACTTTGAATTTTGGGGGAATCACAATCCCGGCAACCAAACCCAAGTCTTCAAAATCCAAACCCGGTACTCTTTGTAATTCCATGGCGGCCAACCTGTCTTCTAAACCCTTGTACTTATCATCAACTGGAGGGTATTATTGATCAGAATAGTCTTCATCCTCTTCAACCTCCTCTTCTTCTACATCAGACTCGGAAGGTACCGCAACCCCACCTCCTTTACTGGTTCCTTCATCAGAAATAGGAGGAAATTCAAGCACTCTCCTGGCCTCTCCGTCAAATCTTCTCCCTAAAGTAGCCACCCCGAGTCTCTTTTTCTTCTTTTTCACTGGGTCTTTATTCCCCAGCAAGGTCTTGAGATCCTCCTGACCTTTAGCCAAGGTCGTCAGGAGTTACTGGAACTGTGTATTCTGAGCTTGTAGGTCTTTGACTGTTTGCTCGAGATCCATCCTACTGAAATAAATAGCAGACAGATAAGGAAACCTGGCGTGAGACCTGCTTATACACATAATGAATGGTATGCTTATGTATGCAATGCATTCAAGGATTTAGAACATTCAAAATTGTTGCAGACAAAGAAGAACGCACGTTATATTAATAAGAAGAAATTTGTTAGTACATAAATGCCCCATGGGCCAAATATTACAAAATAACTTCTCAAGGCAAAAAGACATTGCGCATCCTCTTTGGTGCGATGTAGGTGTTGAGGGCCTCTTGCTCATGGAGTCGGAGGGTAAGCTCTAGAACCTTCTTCTCACTAGCGTAGAAGCTGGCTTCAAAAGTGTTCCGTTCCTCCTTGAGCTGAATCCAACTTTTCTGCATTTCCTCCCACGATGTAGGCATGTCAGGATATAGGATGGTGTAGGGAACCTCTCCTTCCTTAACAGGCTCTTTAATCACAGGGAGAACATGAGGATAAGGCATCATTAGACTCTGGGCTCGTACCCACCTGAGATAAGGCTCAAGAGGGGTGGAGTTCTTGTGTCCCAGTGTCTTGCTATCAACCTTGTTGGGCCTTCCCCAAGCTCTGATGAATCTTTGGCGAAGTCCTTGCGCATCGTTGTCGAAGTAAAAAACTAGGTCAGGAATCAACATGTCATGAGGGCCATCCCTCCGTGCATATCCAAATTTCCTCAAAGCTAGGCAAGGGTTATAGGTGATACCTCCTCTGATTCCAAGTAAAGGAACATTAGGAAACTCTCCACAACGATCGACGATGATGACATTTTCTCTGGACCGAGAACACCAATGTACATCAGAGTGAGTAAGAGTCATCAACCGTTGGGACCACCTTGAGCCTTGGTCATTCTTCAAGACAGATTGTGGAAGGTGCGAAATAAACCACCTTGCAAGGAGAGGAGTACAGCACATGAGAACACCCCTCTTTCTCATTGTTCGTGTATAAAATGAGTGAAGAATGTCCCCAAGCAATGTTGGTATTGGATTTCTGGACAAGAAGATTTTGACGGCGTTGACATCTACCAATTGGTCAGGATTTGGGAACAAGACCAACCCATAGATAAGGAGTGCCACAATCTCTTCAAAGGCTTGTAGGTCCAATGAGTTCCAACATTCTTGTGCCTTCTCAAACAAGAATTTTGCTAAGAATCCCTTGATGCTGTTTCTGGTTTCCCAATGCCCCTTGATGTCGGATGGTTGTAGATGTAATGCTCGAGCAACATCTTCCGGCTTTGGTTCCTTTTCCGTACCGTTGAAGGGTAGTTGATTAAGGATAGGAATTCTCAGGAGTTGAGAAAACTCCTCCAAAGTGGGCACCAACTGGTAATCAGGGAAAGTGAAACAGTGGTGAAGAGGGTCAAAGAACTGGAATAACACTTTCATCATGTCTTCTTCAATGTTGGTGTTGACTAGGCTGAGCAGTCTGCCATGTCTTTCACTGAAGGATAAGCTTTCCGGAATTCTTAAGGTGAGTTCCTTGAGTTGAGGAGAGATTCTCACAAGGTTGACTTGGATGTTTTTTCTGCGAGGAATTTCCATGACCTACAAAACAAGAACAAAGATGAAGATCCAAACCCTTGAAATGGTTAGTGAATGCATATGATGCTTTATGATGTTTATGATGTATGCACAAAACATATGTACAAGCAATTCACACCAAACCCTAGTTTCAGGCTTGCATGGGGTTTCATAGGTAAGTACCCTCTTGAGTGTAGTTGGCTTAAAAACCTGTCCTATAAATAGTAACCGGGTTCTAAGGAGCTCAATATCACGGGATTGTTTTCATTGTTCATTGTTTTGGTTTAGCCACTTAACTAGCGACCAAAATATTCCAAGAAAACAACCCTTAATGAGTGTAGTATCGAGTATCTACCAACTTCGGACTGCACCAAAGCCGGTCATCTCACTACCCCTAATAAAAGGCCAAGATGGTCAAGTAAGGTTCTAGGTCATTAGTGCTTAGTGACATCACTCAGCGGCCCCATACTCTCCTTGATTGAACTCAAGGGTTACCGGTACTCACAAATATGTCGCACTAATATAGTTATTGCTTCGACCGTGTCGGTATACCCCGCACAGTTTCCACAATGTATTGCTATCTATGAATGTTTCCCAAAATCCGGGTGTAGGATTGCAAACCCAAACAAGAGAGCCAAAAAGTAAAGCAAACAAGACAAACAATTAATCATGCAAGAGGGTGATCTAAGCCCTAAGATTACTCCACTTTTAAAATTCTCCCCAGCAGAGTCGCCAGTTCTGTGATATGGTGGGAGAACTGACTATGGTTTTGCGTTTGTTTTCGCAAATGTTTCGGTTGAGCAAGAGTCGCCACCGACTTTTTATTTTATCCTAAGGAAAGGTTTAAAAAGCACAGCAAAAAACCTTTGAGATTTTTCTTGGGTTCGGGGAGTAGATTATAGAAAGGGAAGGTATTAGCACCCTTTCTATCCATGGTTATCCATGGGCTCTTAGGTACTTGCTTAGATCAACTTGCCTTGGTTTTCAATTGTTTGAAATGGTGCTTTGTGTGTGGCTTTGAAAATGTTTTGAAAAAGATGCCTTGTCTAGGCTACCCTTGTAACAATTCTTTACTCGAATGTTTTACAAAAGATGTTTGTCTTTTTGAAAAGATGTTCCAAGGTTTTTTTGAAAGTTTGTTTTGAAAGTGTTTGTGAAGTGTGGTTTGAAAAATAGGCAAGTGTTTTGTTTTGCAAGTTGACAAGTACTTAAGAGCTATCTACCCTAAAGTTCTCAAAGATTTTTGCTATGTTTTAACCCTTTTAACAATTTTGTTCCACCATTGTATTTGGTGGACAATCTTGTGTTAGGATGTGAAAGGGACGGGCGCGGGTCATCGTTTAGACCATAATTGCAATAATGCCAAGTATCTTTGGGCAATTGTTCTTTTTAAGGGACTTGATCATTTTTTAGGCAACTTTCGAAAGCGTCATCGAGGGACTATGATCATTTGAATTGTTTGCTTTGCCCAAAGAGACCTAACATGCAATATGGCCTAATTTTGAAAGGCAACAAGTGGATGTAACCCTAGGGGTGTTAGTGTGCAAGTGTGTTTTATTGCATACAAGAGTTTTTTCTTTGAATTAGGTTTTTCTATTTCATTGATTTTATCTTTCCAGACACGTCCTAATTACTAGAAATAAGAAGCGGAAATATAAAATCCTACGCTATTACAACAACTAGGGGAGGGGGATACACATTTGTACATGGGGGGTTCAACGAGAAAAATAGACAAAACAGAAAATAGCAAAAAACAAGATATAGAGAGAGAGAGGGAGCCCGCGCGCTGTTGAGAGGTCATCAGAAGTTCTGACTCAGATCCACTGCCAGATGATCAACCTCTTGGTTAAACTGTATGAGTCAGAACTTCTGACTCTGGCACCTGCAAAACAGAACCCTGTTAGTGGGGAAATCAGAAGTTTTGACTCCCCTGCGCTGCAAGACAAAAGTTTGTTAGTGGAGAAACCAGAAGTTCTGATTCTGCTGAAAAGGCAATAATTCTCAGAGGTTCTGATATCATTGACAGCAAAACAGGCTTCAGATGTGCTAACATCAAAGTCAACACTTGGCTTTTCCCTGTACTAATCAGAACATCTGCAATTCTGTTGTTATTCCACAAAACAGGAAACATATTTGGAACAGATCCAGCAAATGCAAAAATGTTTCAGAGGTCAGAACCAACAAGGTCACAGGCAAGTCCTATACTGGCTCAGAACGTTCTGAGGTATGAAAATCCTCAGAATATAAACAGCAACAACATGATATTTACATTATGTTTATTTGAGTATGCACAGCTGATGATGCTTAGCAGCGTGATGAAGGTCAGCAGGTACTTACCTGGCTGTTGGAAAAGTTTGTGGGTGAAAGCTAGCTTTTGGCTCTGGTGGTGTTCTGGACAGATTTTCTTTGAAAAGGGTAGGTAAAGGTGTATACGTACGTAGGGTCAGAAGTTTGGAAAGGGTGTCTTTTGGTTCACAAAGAAAACTGGGTATTTGATGAAGTTTGAAGGTGAGAAACTCAAAGTTATGAAACAAACTGGAGATTTTGGCAGAGTTTCAGAATGCTATGTTGCTAAGAGTTTCTGTTTCTCTCTTAGCAATTTTTTCTGTTTCTTTTTTGAACGCCCTTTGTAGTGTGGACAATGACTCTCTATTTATAGGCAAAGTTCTTGTGGGTGCCTTGAACATTAAGGCGCCAACAGAGTTTGAATTGCTCTTTGACAGAAATTCCTGGGAAGTTGTGATAACAGATAGCCTTCAGCCTAGGCTGCAGCAGCAGGCGTAGATTGGGGAGAAGTAACCTCTGAAGTGGGCGGTGGCGCGTAGACCCATGCCAGAATCTGCACAAAAGCGTTTTCTAAGCCACACGTGAATGTTCAGGAGTGGTTGGAAGCATTAATGGGCATTAAATGGTGATAAGACCTATCAACATCAATATTCTGGTAATGGAAACCAACGTTGAATCAGTAGCGTAAGCCATGCTCTGGCCTTGGCTTCCTGTTGTCTTAGTAAGCTCTGGAGATTCTCCTGATTTTCTGATACGTTCCTTGGATTTACTTCTGGACCTCCTGGGCTTAGAGATTCTGTATCAGTGTAACACCCACTCCTCTGACCTTTTCATCTTCTGAATTCAGCATGTTCTGAAGGAGCCTTCAGACTTCCCTGCTTCTCTTGCATTCCTTTAGCAAATTCTGACTGAGCTTGTATAACTGCTAAAAGGGGCATGTTCTGTCTGAGGCTTACATACTGAACCACGTTTACAACTTCTAATTTAGCTGATGTAGCTGCTGAAAAGCCAACTTCTGACTACGCTGAGCCAAGCTTGCAACTTCTGACCGTTTTTATCTGGAATTGGTCCAGAAGTTCTGAAGCGCTGATTTTTTCTTAAACACTCATTTTTTAGAGAAACGTTCCAAGTACTTAGAATTTGATTTTTCTCAAGATAAAAGCGTTGTTTTTGGAGCTCGTGAGATCATCTTGCTCTTGTAAGTGGCTTGCTTGGGCAAAAAAGGATAACTCAGGACTTGGATTTGTTTCAGAGGGACCTTGAAAATCCAAGATGGTTTCCTGAAGAAAGAGAGGGCAAATTTTGGGGTACAACAAGTTTGCACAAGGATATTTTGACCTATAATACCCAAATTGACTTACATGCTTCATGTTGGGTTCACAAGTTTGCCCATACCAAGTTTCAAGCCTTGATTCAAATCTTTGCCCAGGCTATTGGACAGTTGACCTAGAAATCAGCTGTATTGGGGAAAAAGTCAATTGTGGCCAATTGACAGTCAAACCTCATGAAATTTGACCCACATCAACATTATGAATTCATATGAACCATTTGATCAAGTTTGGATCACAATTCCACAAGAAATTTGATCAGATCACCAAAAGGGCAAAATGGTCATTTTTAGGGTTTTGACTGCACAAAGGCAATTTTTGACTGTTTGACCTAACCATTGGCAAATAAAGCTCACATATGGACTAAAGGACTCAATGACATTGTCTTGACCCATTCAACAAGTTCAAAAGATCTCAAATGCATAGGATTGACAAATGAATTTTTCAGTCAACTGATCAAAATTTGACTATATACTGAAAAGTCAAACTTTGACTTTTTGGTCAATATCAAGTGCCAAGGGTCATTTTTCATCAAGACATGTCAAATTATGAAACTTGTTCATCAAGAAACCCAAAAATGAAAATTAGGGTTTAAAATGGAAAAATTTCATCTTAGAAATTTTCTAAGTTATGAAATTTTCTTATTTTTTCCTAACTTTGTCCCACTTTTTCACCAAGATAAAAATTGATTCAAATAAAACTTGCAACATGAAAGTTGTATTCCATCACAAAGTCTACAACTTTGATTCACAAAGTTTTCTCAAAAGAAACTTGTATCTCAAGTTATGATTTTTGGAACAAGGGTACCTAAAACTTTTAACTTAGAGAAAATTTGCCCTAATATAGGTAGGATTTTGACCCATCTTCTTGGCCATTTTTCACATAGTTTCACTTGGAATTTCAAGTTGCATTACAAAGATGGATTATAGTACATGTTCTAAGCTTTACAAATTGTCCAAGAACTCCTCAAACACCCTTGTGGTTAGAGAGAATCGAATACTTGAAGTTGGCAAAAACTCACTTTTGTCCATGACCAATACATGTTCATACAAGCTTGCATTTTCAAATCAGCATGTTGGTGCTAGCTTGCAGGCCTCAAAACCAACTTGCACTTCATAATTTAATGTATAACCATTGAATTAAGGTGTTATCTTGGCCATTTGGACATTACATACAAGATTAACCCTTATTTGGAAAAAGGTAAAATGCCATTTTTGTAAAAGTGCACTTTATGTCAAACCAAAATCCTTGAGGTATGGGGCCATATCTCTGAAGCAAGATTGAAGCTATCAATTCCAAGAACCAAGAGCAAAAGATGCAGCATGATAGGAGGGCCTGTACCAAGCTATAACATCACTTCCACATGCTTGCTTGAAAAAGGAGAAAAGTGGCAAAACATAAGCAAACCTCTCATATCTGTTAACACAAGCTTACAAGAACTTTGTGAACAAGTTCCATACATCCCAACAAGCCTAAAGCACGACCCTTTCATCACTAAAATCTCCTCATACTCAGAATCACTGTTTTTCTGCAAAAACAGAGCAAGTCCTGCATCTTGCAAGCCACAACCAATTTCCATCGTGCGTTTTGTCCCAAGATAGTTCCAACACCTTCCAATCAACTCACCTGAACTATCCCAAGCCCCCATTGCAAGTTGTAACACCTCTAACACACTTTGCCATTTTCATTTCAAAGCTCTGTAAGTTGAGTTCTACAGCACGATTCAAGTTGTTTCAAAGCAAGCCAAGCATTGGAGAAGCTTCCTTGGACCTCAGGCAAGCTCAACAGAAGCTCAAACACCATTGAAGGTTGCTACATTGTCCAGCTTGAAGTCAACTGAAACAGGTATTTCATGGACTTCTATCTCTCTATTTAGGAATGGTTAGGCTTAGGTTTGTGAATGAAATATGTTGTACTCATAGCCCTGAAGCCATACACATGCTTAGTTTTCATTTACATTAATCGTGCTGAGAGAATTTCACTCATGAACTTACTGAAAAAACTAGGTTAAAAATTAGGGCCAGAGAAATTCTCTCTGGTCTTTGAGAGTTAATCCAAGTTTTTTATATGGTTGAATTCGTTGTTTAATTCTCTGCAATGTTCATGTTATGAGTTTTGTCAAAAAATCAAAGAATCAGGAGTTGGCCATTGATACACAGAAGCGCGTGTTTTGTGAGCAAGAGGAAGAAGAAGAAGTCTGGTGGGCTGGGCCTGTTGTGTTTTCACTTCTAACACCCGTATTTTCTGTTTACACCCCCCTGGCCCATTTGTTTAATATTTATCATTTTTGACATTTTATTTTTTATCCTGACTTTATTATTTTTTATATAAATATAAAAAATGCCAAAAATAATTTTCCATTTTTTTCATATTTATTTGATATTTATTTTATTTTACTAAGTATATATATGTAAATAAACTATTTTCTTTTTTAATAAAACTCAAAAATAATACAAAAAATATACTTATTTTCATTTATTATTTTTATTTACATTTGAAAACATTTTCTTGAAGATATCCATTTTTGTAAATAATTAATTTTTATCTTTGTACATTTAATATGTTTAATATATATATATATATATATATATATATATATATATATATATATATATATATATATATATATATATATATATATATATATATATATATATATATATATATATATATATATATATATATATATATATATATATATATATATATATATATATATATATATATATATATATATATATATATATATATATATATATATAT